>JASANB010004563.1:0-89240 GCA_030248155.1 Sabatieria punctata | reverse complement strand
ATGAGCGATCTAATATCAATTAAGCAGAGAATGGCAGAAAAGGTAGTGGCCCTTCTTAAGCCCTTCAATAAAAGGTTGATCCCCTCAGACCTATGCTCCACCCTCATTAGGCATAAAGGGCTCAGACAGAATAGCGTATTTTAACTTATTTTAGTAACAAATAAGCGAAAAAATCTTGAAATCGTATAAAATCGGACTTTTTTGCTTACCGTCCTTTCGACCACCCATCAGTCCGGCGGTACCACCCCCCCTCAGAATTTGAAAATTTACCACCCCTCAGCCGAAATGCTAGCCCTTGTCTGCTTCTGCCCTCCTGCTTTAAGTGTGCTGAGTGAGCAGCTCTTCAGTGTTGCTGCATACATTTAAGAACCTAAGCGTTGCTGTCTGAAAGCTGAGAATGCCGAGAAATTGATGTTTCTGAGAGATATCGTGCCACTGTTAAGTTTTGACTATACCATCGATTTCTGAGCTGTCCAGGAAAAACTGTTTTTTTTACTGTTCCAGAGAGATAAACTTGGTGTCAGTTTTGTTTTTTGTCCTACTTTTCCACCCAAAAAATATCGAAAATATCGATGCGAAATATCGCGATATCGATATTGGAAAAAGGGTCGATATATCGACTTTTCGATATCGATATCGATACATCGTCGGAACCCTACTCGTCACTACCAAACCTAGCGAGTTGTTATTGTAATTTGATCTAATTGGCCGGACAAGTGACCGGTGGCCAGCCAGCAGCTGTCTGCCTCTAGGGAACTTTAGCGAGCTAGCAGCAGGACAGCAAGCAGTGATGTACCTAGCTCAAATTTCTAAAATTCATTAAATATTCAGTAAGTAAGCCCAGATTTTTGAAATTCGGTCAGTATTAGCTAGTACTAAGTTTTTCGGTTGAAACCCAGTACTCAGTAAACAATTCAGTAACTCAGTAAATTTTCAAAATTTAGAAATCTCAATTTATCTTAAGAGGGTGGAGCGTCTAATTGGGAATTCCTCTGCAGCAGTTGAATAACTCATCAAGTAGTATTAGTATTAGTGTGCCAACTTACAGCCCTCTACGCCAAACTTTCAACTTTTGGTCTGAATACCAAGACTCGATTGAATCAGATACTGACTCTTAAAGTGTTTGCCTGCTATAGATTTCAGCTGGAATCCTTACTTCAGTACCGTACTATGAATTAGTAATTTTGTATGTCGCGCCATTTCACATTTTGAACTAACTAGCTAGCTCGTGTAACTTTAAAATATGAAATAGATAGACGTTATGGTGTTGTTCTAGGTGAAATGTCTGTATAAAAATAGACAAATGAAGCTTGGCTCTAACTTTCGCAATTTCTTCACAGTTCAGGTAGACGCAAAAAGGTTGCACAAACAATACAGCAGATACATGTAATTCTTACTTCTATTCTACGTATATTCTTCCATCTGATAAGATAATAACAATTGTAGACAAAAACAAAACTTAGGCTGTGCAAGCGGTGAAAATTGCAAATGCATTTTAACCGATTTTTGGTACTCCACACCTCCTCGAAATTTGGGCTCAATTCTCCGGCCTGGCTCAACCCCCCTCCCCCCTAACACTTTGGTGGAGGATCTGTTGCATATGATAGTAGTTTATTGATTATTAACGTCTTCAAAGTCGTTCTGTTATTGAACGAATCGAAAACCCGTTTTGTTATCGTTTCAAACCGCCGCATCCACTTGGCAGCGTTTTTTCGGTGGTTAAAACCCAATTTACTCTGGTAAATTTCATGGTACCCTTTTTCATTAACTGTGGTACTCAAAACTTTTTGAAATGGCTGATTCAGATCTGCCTATATTTCGAAGAACATGGTTATTAATCGCTTTCATGTAACCATTGTTTCAAGGACAACTCGTAGCTCATAAAATGAACGGTTTGCGTGATGCACGAAAAACGGGATAAGCAAGCATCAAAACGGGGCCACGTCTGTGCCTGGTGATCACTGAGGTAGCAGAAACTGTTGAAGGGGAATGGAGAGACCTGAGCACATAAACGGTCGAAGTACCAAACTTGTGAGAGAGCGGTAGGCTGGTTGAGAGCGGAACAATGTACGCGGCACCAAAGAAGAGATTTATGTACTAGTAAATAATCGCAAACCCAACACAAACACAGGCCAACAACCACACAACAGGAATACAGTAGAAGACTCACGCAAAACAATCATAATTCTTCATTGCCTCACTATTTTATTCTTATTTTATAACCCAACTCTTATTATGACACTTGAATGTACAGTGATTTTGACTTCTTTACTAGACTATTATCTCAAGATGTCAGAACATCTAATCGTAGGTACACCCAACTCTGCCTCTGACGGCTCAAGGAGTGTCTCCGTTGGCGTCTTTCTATACAATTGGGTTAGGTTTTACTGTCATAACTTATCTTTTACTTGAAACATTCATATTCACACCCAAACAACCTTGCATGCTGCTATAGACTGGAATTAACTGATTTGCAACTAAATATCACACAACTGCAGTACCAGTTACATCTACAAGTGCGTGTCCAAAATAGGCGATTCAATCTTGGGCCAGTCATAAACAGCTGGCTCAAACTCTGCATACTGCGTAGAATACAGATGCTCTCTGATGAACTCTTCCTTGTCCTCCGGCTCAGGGTACAATCCGCCTGTGCCTGTCTAAAAGGATGAAACCTTCAATACTACAGATCAATAGTACGTACCATCAGAAAATGCTGCAGTGGGTACCCTAATTCAGAGGTTTCTGGGTTTTTGTCTTCATACCAAATAGTGATTGGGGCTTCAGATGAAACAGTATCAGGTGTTTGGGTGTCAGTTATTACAGTCAAGCACTTAACGCCGATTATGGTTCCCGACACCATATAAGGTGCCGGTACCATATATGGTACCACCACAGGCCCCGAAGGTTGGGGTACCATATATGGTACCACTACCTACGGTACCGGTACCATATATGGTACCGGCACCTTATATGGTGTCGGTACCATAAACGGCGTTAAGTGCCTGACTGTATTAGGCATCAAGCTGCATTGGGGTATCAGGTATTGTTGGCACTTTACCTTGAATGCATGTTCCGCAATGGCCGAGCCTATCTTAACCGAGATTTCTCTGATGCCCGACAGTGGTGGATAGATGCGTCCTTCACTTAGATGTTGGTCAGTGACCAATGAGGCCAGAGTCTGAAACCGACCAATCAGCTTCGAGCACATCACTGCCACCAACCAATCACCTCAGCCGCCACGAGGAACATTTCCTCACTGACGTGACGAATGCCACAGACAATGGTGCCCAGACCGATCCCAGGAAAGATGTAGGCATTGTTGCCTTGACCCGGGTGCAGTGTCTTGCCATTGATCTCGCAGGGGGGAAATGGACTGCCACTGGCGTAGACTGCAGTGCCCTGTAGTGTGAAAATTTTGGTGAAAGAAAGAACGTTAGAGAAAGGTAGTAGAAGTAAACCTTTGTCCATTGGTAGCACTGCTGAGCGGTACACTCAGCCTTGCTGGTGGGGTTTGACAGAGCGAAGATTATGGGTCGTTCGTTCCAGTTGCACATAGACTTGACAATCGGCTCTGTGAACGCTGCTGGCACCGCGGCGGCACCTGAAAGATGCACCAGATATTATGAACTGAACTGAACTGAACTGAACTGAACTGAACTGAACTGAGCTGAGCTGAGCTGAGCTGAACTGAATCTGAACTGAACTGAGCTGAGCTGAGCTGAGCTGAGCTGAGCTGAATCTGAACTGAACTGAACTGAACTGAACTGAACTGAACTGAACTGAACTGAACTGAACTGAACTGAACTGAACTGAACTGAACTGAACTGAACTGAACTGAACTGAACTGAACTGAACTGAGCTGAACTGAACTGAACTGAACTGAACTGAGCTGAGCTGAGCTGAGCTGAGCTGAGCTGAGCTGAACTGAATCTGAACTGAACTGAGCTGAGCTGAGCTGAGCTGAGCTGAGCTGAGCTGAGCTGAGCTGAGCTGAGCTGAGCTGAGCTGAGCTGAGCTGAGCTGAATCTGAACTGAACTGAACTGAGCTGAGCTGAGCTGAGCTGAGCTGAGCTGAGCTGAGCTGAGCTGAGCTGAGCTGAGCTGAGCTGAGCTGAGCTGAACTGAACTGAACTGAACTGAACTGAACTGAACTGAACTGAACTGAGCTGAACTGAACTGAACTGAACTGAGCTGAGCTGAGCTGAGCTGAGCTGAGCTGAGCTGAGCTGAGCTGAGCTGAGCTGAGCTGAGCTGAACTGAACTGAGCTGAACTGAACTGAACTGAACTGAACTGAACAGAACAGAACAGAACAGAACAAATATAAGCAGAAGAGTGTTTTTCTCGGCAAGAGATAAAGTACTGTACATACCAATTAGAGCGGTAGGTTTAATCTGATTGACAATCTTTTCCAAGCCAGTCATTTGTGGGTGATCTTGAGCAAACTGACGCTTGGTTTCGGTTATGTCGTTTCGACTCTGCAAACCACAAATATATGTTGAAAAAAACATGCTTAACATGAAACAATCAATCAGCGTCCTACCTACATAAATAAGCAGAGTGAAACAGTACTAAGCAGAAACAGACCTGTACAACCAATCCCTTGGAATCAATGAGGAATATCTTCTTCTTGGCTTCTTCAAGCGTCAGTCCCTCCTTCATCATGGCCAGACAGGTGAGACCGGCTATTCCAATCGATGCCTAAACCAGCAATTGACTGAACGTCTGCACAGTGTCCCTTCACCTCTCCAGCTCCGTAGAACAAAATCTTCTGCTCAGAAATTTTAGTAGTCAGTCGAGTGGCTGCTAACAAACCAGCCAACGCCACAGCAGCCGTTCCTTAAAGACCATTTTAGACATTGCATGCATGAAAACAGAACTTTCTCAGAAATCCATTTAAATAATTCAAATCAAAAACATGTGTGTTACCTTGAATGTCGTCATTGAAAGTGCAGTAGTTGTCTCTGTACTTGGCGAGCAAACGGAATGCATTGTGGTTGGCGAAGTCCTCAAACTGAATCAGCGTGTTCTGACCGAATCTGCAAAATTCTATTATTTCATAGGCGCGGCAGCGCTATTTGAACAGTTAGGTTAATCTGGACGGACAGGTATGCCGACTTGTCCTATTCTTGTCCTATTTAGCAAGCAACTCACCGTCTGACCACAGCGCGCATGAAATTCTCAATGAACTGGTCATATTTGGGCCCGGTCACTCTGCGCTGTCTCAGACCAGTGTAGTAGGGGTCATCGAGTAATTTTTGGTTGTTTGTGCCCACGTCCAGCGTGATAGGAAGGCACCATTTTGGTCGCACACCGGCTAAGGCTACATAGAGAGCCAGTTTTCCGACCGGGATTCCCATTCCGTAGACGCCCAGATCGCCCAGGCCCAGGATTCGCTCTCCGTCTGTTACTACGATGGCCTGAAAATTCTGTTTTTCTAAACGGCGCCAAAATTGCTTCATACGTACTGCTTACTCGGACCGCCACTATAGAATTTTTGTTTAAGTTGAGGCTTAGACTCTGGTTCAGGATCAGGTTCAAATTTAGGTTTAGGATCAGGCTTCGGCTTACATTGTAGGCTTAAGCTTAGTAGGCTTAGGCTTAGGATTAGGCTTAGGCTTAGGCTTAGGCTTAGGCTTAGGCTTAGGCTTAGGCTTAGGCTTAGGCTCAGGTTCAGGTTCAGGTTAGGATTAGGCTTAGACTTAGTTTTAAGTTCGGGTTTTGGAACAGTTTCTGGCTTAGACTAAGTTGAGACTACAGGTGGTAGGTACCACCAAATTTCAGGTAAGTCCAGGTTCAGGTATCTCTAAAATCCAATTTCAGGTTCAGGTTCAGGTTCAGGTACATTTTTCAAAAGTACCCAGGTGTCAGGTTCAGGTTCAGGTACTTTCAAATAAAGACACAAATTTTCGGCTATGAGCTAAATCAATAGCGCTCCTGTTACTTTTCTTAAGAAAACGATCCATGTTCAAAGCAATCGAAATTTACAAACCAACAATTCGACAAAAACGAGAAAAACGCAAGACAATTTTTGCGGTATGACGGACCGATCGCCATTATAGTAGGTAACCCCACGCACTCCACGAACGTTCATTTCAAACTCTAAGTTCCGGCATTAAGTTGAGGCTCAGGCTTACATAAGTTCTACTAGCTGACGTTTAAGCTTACGTTCAACAAACAAACTAAAGCTTAGGCTTAGGCATAGAGGAAGACAAGCTTTCATAAAGGCAATTTCCGGATGGGGGCTTTTCCTTATAATCGCCTTCATTTTTAAGTTACAGTACACGTACAATGTAGGTGCAGATAGAGATATGTGCATTAGTCGCTTTACGCACACCATTTTTAAGGACAAAACTGTAGAGCGTCAAGCAATATCTGATCTAACCAATTTCAAAAGTTGACAGTACATGCTACTTGTACCGGGAAGTTTAAGACAAGAAAAACCTAAAAAGTAGGTACCGACCTAGTAGGTGTCAGGTAAGTACTTTTATTTTCAAGTAGGTTCAGGTTCAGGTTCAGGTTCACAATTTTCAGGTTAATACCCAGGTTTCAGGTTCAGGTTCAGGTATACCTACCAACTGTAGTTGAGACTAAACAATGCCGCCACTGGGGGTACCGACCGATATATACCTTACCTTGACATGCATTTCAGGCCAATTTCGCAGAATTTGACCGATGTATTGCTCGGAAAAGTCGTGAATGCTGATGTAGAGGCCTCTGAAATTTTGCTTTTTCCATATGCAAGCAATTAATTTAGCTATTTACTTAGGACGGCGGAAGATGAAGCCATATTGCTGGCAGGCCAAACCGACGGTGGGCGTGTAAACGATGGGCATCAGATCGTGTACGTTGTCGACCAAAACTCGGTAAAAGAGTTTTTCATTTCGCTCCTAAACATTTGATTATAATTTGAATGTTGATGTGGATAATTTCATTCCGTCGCGATTGCTCGTTTTACCTGTAAATCGGACAAGTACATGTATTTGGCGAGGTCGTCGGGAAGTTTCCTCAAATTGTCCAATGCACGAGCCACTTGCGTGTCTTGACTTATTATAGCGGGGGGAAGTAGACCGTGAATTCCTAGCATTTGACGCTCGCGCAGACTAAATGCCATGTCCTGGAAGGAAAGTTGTCTTCATCAGTCAAAATCGTGAGAAAATAGTTAATGATAAAATACCGTCAGGCACTTAACGCCGTTTATGGTACCGACACCATATATGGTACCGGTACCTAGGGTAGTGGTACCGTATATGGTACCGGCACCAAATATGGTACCCCTACTCATAGCCATGGGTGCCGGTAACATATGTGGTACCACTACCATATGGTACGAAATCTGAACAGAGTGGTACCATACATGGTACCGACCGGTACCAATGCGATGGTAGGGGTAGCATATATGACCACCACAGGCCACGAACGTAGGGGTACAATATATGGTACGTACCACTACCATAGGTGCCGGTACCATAAACGGCGTTAAGTGCCTGACTGAAATAACTTGAGAAGAGTAACCTTATTTAGTCGTTTATCCTTGAGAATGGCCACTCCATGAACTTTCGGGTTTTTGCTAGGCAGACGAATCTTTCCGTTTCCATTCTGTCCATTCGCTACACCGTTTACCATCACTTCACCGTTTTGAGCCATCGTTTAGGCGTCTAGAAGAAAAGCCATGTTTCATCTGGTTAGTAAAAACTAAAACAATTCAGATCTCTTTACTGGGCCGCCAGCAGTACATGAATAATAAAATAGAAGAGTCTGCGATTCCTATAAGGTGGGGTTTAAATACGTAGCACTTTAATCTCAAGTAGATCTAGCCAATCATACAAGAGCCACGTTTTTCCAAAACCTGCCGCCCAAACTTTGCCCCTGTTTTTGTTGTTTTGGGGTTGGCACCGGCGACAGATTAATGTCCAAAGATCGCTCAGACGACACCGCAAACAAGTGTAAAACGCAGAACAACCACCATTCGCACGTATAGTAGATAGCGAAGTCTAAAGAGCGGTCAGATTAAGGCGGAACTTTAGCCGGCAGCCGGAGTTTACCTCAACTATAAAATTTGCAGCCAACCGGACTCAACAGCTGTTTGCGTTCAAAAGTTTAAAATCAATACGGGGTGAATTTTTCGAGCCGAATAGAAGCGTGAGAGCTTTGCGAACAGATTTCTGTTTATGCTTGTAAGCCGTGCACTAATTACGCCTGCCCAAGCCAGAAGCGGCTTGTCAAGTCGAACAGCTAATCGGTTAAGCTACAGGAAAGCGGTTGTGGTATTAGAGCTAAAGCCTTGTCACTTTGCAGAAAATCGGCCTGCTCCAATATGTCTCTCTCTGCTTTCTTCGTTCTTGGCGTTCTTTTCGGCGCTTTCGCAAACAATTTCGGCACTGCTATGCCTGCCGGTAGGTAAACTTTGCACTGTGTAGTAACTGTACATGTAAACAGGGCCACTGTCCCTCAAGAACCGGAAGCCGGAGGCCATTTTTGCACCCGCACTGATTTTTATGAGAGGCAACTTTTCTGTACCACGAAAATTGCGGGAAAAACATTGATTTTAGGCAATTTGGTGGGTAGAAGATTATGCGTTTTCTTTAGTTTTTTAGTACTCTAACTCTCCATTGGGTGGGACCTTTCGGGCTACTCCTTCGGCGGTTTATGTTACGCATCGTTTTCTGCTGATTTGCTCACGCTGCTGATTGACATTCTAAAAATTAATGCTTGGACTTGGTAACGTACGATTAATTATGTGGATTAATCTTAGTGTATTTATTCTTACAATGAAACATTACCTCTCCGAAACTTTGCAAATGGAGTCTTACTACCGTCAGCCAGACATAGCAAAACGGGCTGATGGGTGGTTGACCCCCAAAGCTCTGACCTACCCCCTAAACACCTTTTGGAAAAATTTTGTGTAGAAAATTGTCATAAAAATATGCTGTGATTAGGTGTAAATGAGCGAAGAATATTTTATTACAAACTATTTTAGCGATGAATAAGCCAGAAAACCTTGATTGAGTAAAAGGCAGCCCATGCCTGTTGTCAGGCTGTCAGCGGCATGCAGTGGTAAAGGACTATGACTATAATGACACCCCACCCACTTTAACCACTGTGTAATAATGATGTAAAAAATTAATTTAATTGTAATTGAAATTCGCATAATTGGCCCGTTTTTAATTTTAATTCAATGAATTTAATTTAATTGAAATTCAAATAGGTGGACCATAATTTAATTGTAATATAATTGTAATTCGCCTGGAATTTCAATTATATTTTCAATTATTTTCTGTGGTGAATGTAAGGAAATGTGTAAGTATTAGAGGCGCTAATGACTTCAAACGAAAAGCTATTTAGGCTTTGTCGCCTATTTCATACTGACCTCACTTTGTTTGTAATATTTTACGCTCTGCTTTTCATTTGGTAATTCGTAAAAGTTAAACCAGTGATTTTTTTATGTATAGAGGGTTTACACACCCTCTTTTAAGGAAGCGATGTTGGTAAAAATGCTGAAAACTTTAGATTGTTTGTGCACTGGTATTGAAGTGAACTAACTGTCAATTTTCTGCCAGAATGCCATTTTATGCGTCTTTAAAAGGTACCTTTTAAAATTTTCTCTCCAGGTAGGGCAGCAGCCCAACCAGGTGGCTCTAAGCTTTTAAATGGACATTTTTTTCAAGTCCTGATGATATTTTAACAGCAAAAACACGACAATTTTCAAAAAAGGAAAATAACTGAAAAAATGCATAATTGAAATTTTCCGCGGTTCTATAATTTAATTGAAAATAATGGAAAACAATTTCAATTTCAATTAATTTGATTTAATTTAATTGAAATAAAAACGGAGTCAATAATTTAATTGTAATTGAATTGAAATTCAAATTCCATAATTTTACATCACTACTGTGTACAAAACGGACCACTGGCAGGCCTTAAAGCTCAACTTAATCACAGCCCACCAGTCTTCTCCTACCCCCACCCCAAGTAACAAGCACTTGAATCAGGTTTTTGCTTGGTAAACAAAACACACTCAAGCAGCCAAAACACAGAACTGGCTGGCTACTTTTGCAGTTCTTCAAAAAATTCAAATCGGCTCAATTCCGTTTCAATTCTGTGCAAATACAATGCAATACAATACAATATAAAATATACAGGGTGTGTCAAAAAAAACAACCCAGCAGATTTTTTGCTGTAGCAACCGCTAATCTCAACCGATTTGAATGAATCCTTTTTTAAATGAAAGATAAATAAATTCTTGAAAGATTGATGTATGGCTACTGTTGTTTGGTATTGGGTTTTCCGTTTGTGTATGTGTATGTGTATGTGTATACACATTTACCTTCAAATGTGTATGGTAATTTGTGTATACACATTCAACAAAACAATGTGTATTTTTGTGTATATTTGTGTATGTGTATTGTACTGAAGATGCAAATTTTTTGGTAGATTTTGAGCCAGAAATGCTAAGAAAATAAAATCTCTCAATGTCTGTTGCTTTAAACCTTGGATAGCTTTGAAATCGAGTTACTTAGGCCATTTGAAGGCTTTATGAGGATATCTACTATTTATTACTGCTGCAAAAAAACATAGAAATTTTACGTTTTTGTTCGAAATTTTATCGACTTTTGCTGATCAAATACACATACACAAAAATACACATTTTTAGTACTGTTTGTGTATGGTAATGTGTATCGGAATTTTCAATGTGTATGTGTATGTGTATGTGTATACACATTGAAAAAACAATGTGTATTTTTGTGTATGGTAAATGTGTATGTGTATACACAAACAACAGTATGTATGGCTTATTAAGATATCCTTCTTAGTTCCTGAGATATTTGTCCTCAAACTCAAAACAGAGATTTTGGCAATGAACAAGAGTGATAAAGAACAACCCAGCAGATTTTTACTTTTGCAACCATGAATCTGAACTACTGTTGTTTAATACCAGATTTTTCAAATGCGTATGCGTATGCGTATGCGTATGCGTATGCGTATACGCATTCCAATTACAAATGCGTATGAGTTTGCGTATACGCATTGCAAAAACTAATGCGTATTTTGCGTAATGCGTATGCGTAATGCGTAATCTTAGAAACATTCAGGAATTTCACTGAACACTTTTTTGGCTCTACAGTATACTGTTTAGGTATCCAACTTTCTAATCCAGGTTTTTAGACTAACTTGAGGCTTAATAACTTGATAAATTCCTTCCATCAAAGAATTGCAGTACAGTATGTACAGTACGTATGTTTTCGACAGGCAAGAGATATGCGCTTTCCTGCAAAAAATTTAGTCGAATGTTCACTAACAGAAGAAGTCTAGTAGCATTCAGATTCAATCATAATAAACATACACTGGAAGCACAAACAGATAGCCTGAGCATACAACACAACTGATGTCACTCATAAACCGTGGAAACTCTAAATTCAAGGATTTGTCACACGTTTCCTTTCCTCTTAAAACTTAGCGTCTTTTTTAAATATTAGCAAGCACAACTTAGCATACATGTAACAGGTCATCCGCCAAAGGGGGAGGGGGTTGGGGGTCTGGCCACGGGGGTCTGAGTTCAAATTTTGGGAGCAGGTGGGCACTAAAATATGCTCAAGGTCCGAAAAAACCGTAATTTTCCGACTAGACTCGTAAAAAATCGCTAATTTGGGCTGAAATACAGCTAAAAAGTGCTGTTTTACAGGCGATTTTGGCAATTTTTGTGTCTGAAATTGCAAAAATTTGCTCAAAAAATTACTTGCCAGAAAAATCGGAGGGGGTCCGAAAAATCGTCTCAGTGTGGGGGGGGGGGGGGTGGGGGTGCGCATCCGGGGGTCTGGCCTAAGTCTGGTGGGGGGGGGGGGGGGCAGACCCATCAGAACCCCCTGTTAAAGAATGTCCATTTGGTAACAACTTGAACTAATTTTTTTGCAAGAAATTCGAAAAGGCAACTATTTTTCAGACCCAATACGCATTACGCAAAAATATTCAAACGTTTGGCAGAATGCGTAATAATATTGCGTAATGAAATTCAAATGCGTATGCGTATGCGTATGCGTATACGCATTCTGAAATGCAATGCGTACTTTGCGTAATGATATGCGTAATGCGTATACGCATGCAACAGTAATCTGAACCGATTTGAATGAACACTTTTTTGAATGAAAGGCTGATAAATTCTTCAAAGATTGGTGCAATTTTTATTGAGATTCACAGTTTAGTTATTGAGATATTTGCCTTCTAAGTCGAAACAGATTTTGGCAAAGAACAAGAGTGATTCCGTTGCATTTCATAATAAAGCAGATTCCTACTGCTGGGGCTAATGATACATTAGTGTTGAAGTAAACCGAGTTTCTGTGTCACCTGTAAAGCCTCGAAGAGCCCTTAGCAGTAGCAGGAATCCGTTTTATTACGTAGTGCAGAATAATAAAAAATTCCCTCCTGTTCACTGCCAAAATCACTGTTTTGACTTTGAGAGCCAATATCTCAGGAACTAAGCAGAGTACATTAATGAAAATTTCAGCAATCTTTTAAGAATTTATTTATCTTTCATTTAAAAAAGGATTCATTCAAATCGGTTGAAATTTGCGGTTGCTACAGCGAAAAATCTGCTGGGTTGTTTTTTTTTGGCACACCCTGTATATGTGTTTCGGTTTAGGCTCAATACAATTAGGGATGGGCACGTAAATTAATTTTCGTAACGCGTAACGTAAATTAAGCGCCGATTTTTAATTTACGTTACGCTTAACAATTACCGTAATAAAAAAAATCCGGATACGGAAATTAAACGAATACGAAAATTAAAATTTAGCAATACGTAAATTAATTTCCGTACGTGAATTAATTTACGTTCCTAGCGTAAAGCAGATTTTTCTGTTGAATCCTGAGCCCACCGCATTGTTTTGTTGTATTATAGGCATATTTTTGGTTACTACTGAAACTTAAATGCGACTTTTAAGGCTAATTATTCGAAAATTTTTCGCCCTTGTCGCACAGAAGCCCAATCCCACTCTTCGAACTGCTAAACCGGTTAATTTCGGTCAATTTTACGGTCCAAATATCTTGTAGACACGTTCTTGAAGGCTTGAATTTGTCAATATGTTATCTCCCTGTATAAAAAAATAGGCAGAAAAGCCAAGCAACTATAAATTCATGTGTAGGTGTTGTACTACTGTTGGAAAGTTCAGGGTTGAAAAATAGGTTCAGGTTCAAGTCAAAGCCAACATCGAAATTTCAGGTTCAAGTCCATCTTCTAAAAAACCTGGACAATAGGTTCAGGTTCAAGTCCAACGATATCTCCAAAAACTATAGATATTTTGCGCTGCTTGCAACTTTTCTGAGCTATAAGCCTTTCTACTGGCAGAAAAACACACATCAGACTTTACCTGGCAGTGTACTTTCGTTTCCTGACAGTTTCAGTTTGAAAATAGGTATAAAAACATGAAATCTTAAAAATTTTGTGCAATCCAACCGAAAATTTTACATAGTTTGCCTAAAACTTCCAGTTGAAATTTGAACCTGTTGAGAAAGTCCAATAAAACGGAACAGGTTCAACTCTGGCTGAAATAAAATAGGTTAAGGTTCAGGTTAAAGTCCACAAATTTCAGGTTAAAAACCTATTAATACAATGTAGATCCAGGTTCAGTCGGACTTGCCAACAGTATGTTGTACATTTAAAATGCATTCAAACAGAGAACTGAAGTTACATAGTTTTCTTCACTACTAATCTTATATGTAAGTACTGTTATACGTTTAACCATCAGTGTGCGGTAGGTAGACTACAGTCTGTAGTACGTACTGTACGTAGTTGGCTAGTTGCTTTGCTGCGCAGTTATAAAACCCTCAGCAGCTACAGTAATTCAGCCAAAAAACATACCCACATTTCATTCCTTCCTTTTGGTGTGAAGTTAGATTTCAAAATTACGAATGCAATTCCAATCGAACAAACACAGAATTAAAATTTGCATTGCATACAATTAATTTTATAATTTTTTCCGCGATATTCGATTGCTACTACCTATGAGCGATTTTTGAAGAAAAACGAAAATTAATTTACGTTTGGCTGGAATCTTATTCGTTACGACGTTACGGAAATTAATTTACGTAACGCGTTACAGCAAGAAATTGGCCGTTTTAATTTCCGTAACACGTTACGATTACGGAAATTAAAATCTGGTAAAACAGAAATAACGTGTACGTAAATTACCGATTTTAATTTACGTTGCCCATCCCTAAATACAATACAATGTATTACTATTCCGCGATTCTAATTTTGCCGACCCTTCGTAGTGCTGAGTCTCGTGCTTCTGAAGCGAAAATCCAGGATCAAGTCATGAAGTTTTTAAACTAAAATAATTCAAGAATCCTTCACCAAATGTTTACCGAACTTTGAAACTTAACCAATTTTTATAGGTTTCAAGTGTTGGCCATAAAAAAAGACCGCTCTGACGTTTCTTCGATTTTTTCAAATAATAACTTGCAATTTCGAATAATTTCAAATGGCCGCCATTCTGTCAATTTTCAATCGAATGAAAAGATTTTGGCACGATTATTACCATTTGTTTTGGCCACGTCCAAGCCTGCTAGCCTTCTGTGACCCTGAGTTATGCCCTTCCGTTCGGTCGATACCATCCTTTTTGAGAATGCCAAATCGTTTTATACCGAAATATTACCATTTTATACGGAAAATTCAGAATTTTAAATGAATATGTATTATATCGAGAACGGTTTCAACAAGGCAGGGGTTCCAAAACTCGAAGAAAGTTCCGAAACGCCTAGGAATGCGTTTTTAGCGCGTTTTGTTGTATAATACGGCTAAAAATTGCAACTAAAAAACATTCGTACAGCATTTAAGAGCTAGAAACAGGCATAAAATGACAAAAATGCTTCTAAAACACCTATTTCTCTTACCTAATCAGCAGCGGAAACACCAAATGCGGTTACCAAAGGTTTTAAGCTTTAATTTCTGAGCCAGTTTAGTACTAGCACTTGAATCTGGGGTCAGCCAGGGGGGTGGCCTTTTCAGCCTACCGGAGTTTTCCACTTACAAGTCCTGGTCTTATAACTGGAAAATGCCCAAATTTAGGGTCACTTTTTGGCGCCCTTTTGAAGACCATGGTCTTATAACTGGAAAATGTTATTTCGCTTCAAAAAACGGATTTTCGGCAAAACATTAAATTGATCTTGATGTAGTTGGTTGTTCCTGACATTCCTGACCATTATATGGTTAATTTGTAAAACTTTCTTTGAATTTTTTCAAGGAATTAGTGTTGAAGCATAGCAGAGCACTGTATTGTGTCTAAAACAAAAAGCAGAATACCATGTTTTACATTCGAATGTACTTCTGCCCTTGTTTTCTAACGATAGACAGCTTTTGTTCACTTTAAAAACATTTACTTGCGTGTTAAAATTGGCCAATTTAACTAAGACCATGGTCTTTTAACTGGAAAATGGGTATCAATAAACTCAGTTTTCTGACCACCTATTAGAAGACCATGGTCCTATAACTGGAAACAAAAACCTATTAAAAGAACATGGTCTTCTAACTATGGTGGTCTTATAAGCGGAATCTCCGGTAGTGCCTGTACAGTAAAGCAGCCATTGAGTTATATTCGAAAAACACAAAAAACACCAGGAGGTCTTTTTTTCGGCCAACACTGTATACGTATGTACCTTGCAGGTTTGGGTTCGGACAGCGGGGTCAGTGTGTCGGATGTGATGCGAAACCCGCAACAAACGATGGCGTTGTATCGTATCAACAAATGGTGGCGAGATTTCAAAAAAATCGCACAAGACACCGACGCATACATCGCTCTACTGAGTCAGGGCTACCGAATGAGAAGTCTGCCTCACACAGCTTGATTTATAGTGATCTCAGATAAAGAACCTGTGAGATTTGAGCTGATTGGCAAAGCAAATTTTGATTGATACGGTAACTTGACAGCTAAAAACAGCAGAGCAATTAACACACTAATTGGGCTCCTTCCTACTGTGCGCTAACCTTTTTACACGCTTGCATTTCGAAACAGGAAAAGAAAGAGAAATAAAAGAGAATAATAGAATAGAAGAAATATCGCAGACTAGTTATACAGACAGTGTGAAGCATTAGATTGACAATTAGTACGACACTTGATTTGCCAGTGGACTATAGTAATCCGGAAAAAAGCCAGCCTTAGAAGCGTAGGACGGGCGTCCTGTAGTACTAATTTCCTGTTGAATTGGCTATTTAAATTAGCCGCTTCCCACGAGAATTTTCATTCAAAGTTCACCCTTAGCGCTTTCTCAACCGAAAACTATGCTCTTGCCATACCTGGCCGCGTTGTTTTTGCTCTCAGGGGCTCGAGGTAAGCGGCGGTGCGTCTTTTAGTGATTGTTCTTTTAACTGTTACAGGAAGCACCACTTGTAGCCATTTGATAGAGGCGTTCGAATCGTCCAATAGGGCAGCTCAAAACGTACCGAGGCGCCATCTGGCGGCCGTTTTCTGTATCAGAATTACAGGAACCGGTTCAGATCTAGATGTGGATTGGCATTGGCTTAGAGAGAACGGAGCCTCAAAATTGACTACTAAAGGCGTTTGGGGTTAGTTTTAGCTAATTTATGCAATTAAATGCAAGTTGTTCTAGGTCATAATAAAGTATGCGGCGATTATTTCATGTATTGGTTCCATCCTAGTACTCCAGGTGGCGGATTTTCGCCGTATTACACTCAGTAAGTTGCATTGTATCTGTAAAATCAGCCATTAGAAAGTTACGGCACTAGTCTATGTAGAATTTATGTTCGCTTGAATGTTCGATTTGCACTACGTTGCACAATGAAGAACTGAAGCACGCAAACAGAACACAATGAGCCTTTTTGTTCGCCTACTTTCAGAGTCACCGTTTAGTTTATCTATTTAAAAGAAAAGCGATGTTTCATTTGGTTCGTATACAAAACTGCCTTTCTGAAGCCCTTCAATGAACTTCAACGGTTAGGACGATGCCCACCCTCATTAGGTATAAATGAGCTCAGACAGAATAGCGTATTTTAACTTATTTGGGCAATATCCATCGAAAGACATTGCATTATTCAACAAAACGTGAAGTTAGTGATTTTCAATGTGCCTCTGAGCCTTGGCAGTATTTTTGTGTGAAATTTGGTCGAATTCCGTCCTCACAGTGGCGCGCCGCTGATAATCAAACATGGGACATTTAGCGAGGAACATCCTGATTTTATTTACTAATACAGTCAGGCACTAAACGCCGTTTATGGTACCGACACCTATATGGCACCATATATGGTACCGGTACCGTAGGTAGTGGTACCATATATGGCACCGGCACCATATATGGTACCGGCACCATATATGGTACCGTCACCATGTATGGTACCGGCACCATATATGGTACCGGCACCATATATGGTACCGTCACCATATATGGTACCAGCACCATATATGGTACCCCCACCTTCGGGGCCTGTGGTGGTACCATATATGGTACCCCCATGTTCGAGGTCTGGTGGTACCATATATGGTGACGGTACCATATAAGGTGCCGGTACCATATATGGTACCCCCACCTTTGCGTTGTTACCGGTACCGGTGCCCTATATGGTACCACTCCATTCAGATTTCGTACCATATATGGTAGTGGTACCATATATGGTGCCGGTACCATATATGGTACCACTACCCTCGGTACCGGTACCATAGATGGTACCGGCACCTTATATGGTGTCGGTACCATAAACGGCGTTAAATGCCTGACTGTAATAACGAAAGAAAGATTCACTTTTGTCCACCCTGTCTGTAGTACGGTTATCTTAGGAAAAGCCATATATTTAGATGCAAGCTGAAGCAATGGCAAGCGATGTGTGCGCAGCAGTTCGGCAACCACACATGGATGGTGCAACCGGCCAACGACAATATGATAGGGGTGCTGGGGGACTACCACCCCTTCATCCTCGGCTCCAACCAGAGCGGATACCGGTTCGCGCCAGCCGTGCTCACCGCACAGAGACTGGCCTTCTATCTCTCTCGCACCCTCCTCTTCAGAACTATATTCGGTCTGCAGGATGTCAGTGCGGCCTTGGGCTGTTAGACCGATTACTCTCACACTCACACATGTAACAGGTGTTGGAGTTTGAGCCATGATTGAGCCGAAATTAGTGGTGATGTACCAGGTTTTTCCTCATAAACGCTCCCCAAACCAGTGTGGTGCACTTTTTATCTAGGTAACTAGGTATACCTAGTATTACCTAGTTAATATGCGGGAAAAGTACCTAGTTTTACTTTGCCTAGTTGCTGGTTACTCTATTTTACCTAGTTTTCTTTACCTAGTTTTAAATCCACATAACTAAGTACTTCTAGGTAGAACAAGTTTACCTAGTTTGATATTTTCAGTTTTACATGGCTTTTTCAGTCAACAAACCTTCAAATTTCCGGCTTTCCCACAGTTACAGTGCCCCAGAGAATGAATTTCTGACTTATTTGATCAATAAAATACAAATATTTACTTGAGATGTGTCAAATTTCGTAACTCCACTAACTTCATTATTGTTCTATCGAACCAAAACTAATATTTTGACTTGATTTCGAGCGTTTTAGGTTTGCCTAGTATTACCTAGTTTTTCTGGGCTTTACCTAGTATTACTTTGCCTAGTTTCTTAGCTGAGAACTTTACCTAGTATTACTGTACCTAGTTTTTTAGGTGACAACTTTACCTAGTTTCAAATTTTCAAAATGCACCACACTTCCTCAAACCAAAATAGTGGTAACTTGTGCGATTATTTGGAAAGCCTTTCCAAGTAAGCGTCCATGAGCGGTTATTCAGATGAAACATTTTGTCCTGGATAATGAAAAATGGGTTAAAACCTCAAAAAATGAGAACCGTCGCAAAAAATGGAGGGGTGGGAAAGTAGTCTAAATAGCGGTTGATCTTTGCCGCAGGGCAACCTCCTGTTACATGTATGGTGAGGAGACTTTACTTCCTTTTTGCGACTTTTAGTCGCGGCTTGTTGTACGCATTTTCGTGCGGATAAAAAAACAGTACAGTACAGACGTCATTTTCTTTAGAACTTGTAACAATTCGGTTGCTCGGAACGGAACTTTACAAAACGCTAAAAGGCGAAATCTAACAAACAATATGCAATTATGTATAGGTACATACGTACATGTCAGGTGTCAAATCATGTCAGTACTAGTATGAGCCAATAACCCTCTAGCGCAGGGCAGATTTGTCCGATTAAAATGCTACGTGATGGAAAGAATTTTGGGGTGGTTGCGTGATGAGGTTTCTCCATCACGCATTTTTTTACCAGCCGCCACTTTAAATGCGTGATAACTC
The DNA here is from genome assembly GCA_030248155.1 of Sabatieria punctata. Taxonomy (NCBI): domain Eukaryota; kingdom Metazoa; phylum Nematoda; class Chromadorea; order Araeolaimida; family Comesomatidae; genus Sabatieria; species Sabatieria punctata. Next base: position 69,940 of record JASANB010004563.1, on the reverse strand, counting down.
TCTACACTGTAGCATGGCGCGCCAGTCGGCCGGACACAAAAAAAAACTAAAGTTAAAGTTCTCAGCTAAGAAACTAGGTAAAGTAATACTAGCTAAAGCCCAGAAAAACTAGGTAATACTAGGTAAACCTAAAACGCTCGAAATCAAGTCAAAATATTATTTTTGGTTCAACAGAGCAATGATGAAGTTAGTGGAGTTTAAAATTTGACACATTTCACCTAAATATTTGTATTTTATTGATCAAATAAGTCAGAAATTCATTCTCTGGGCCACTGTAATTGTGGGAAAGCCGGAAATTTGAAGGTTTGCTGGCTGAAAAAGCCACGTAAAACTGAAAATATCAAACTAGGTAAACTTGTTCTACCTAGAAGTACCTAGTTATGTGGATTTAAATCTAGGTAAAGTAAAACTCGATAAAATAGAGTAACCCTTAACTAGGTAAAGTAAATCTAGGTACTTTTCCCGAATATTAACTAGGTAATACTAGCTATACCTAGTTACCTATATAAAAAGTGCACCACACTGCGCCGGGCAGCGCAAATGCGAAGTAAACCGGAGTGTAAATTGTGCATGGTCGCTGGGCAAATGCGTGATGGTCGCGTGCGAAGCTGATCGGCAAATGCGTGATGAAAAATTGTCGCGTGCAAGGGATAAACCAAATTTACGCTGGTGTGGTAGTATCGCTAGAAAGTCTAAGTTGGCCGCAAATACTGCTAAAATCGTTGTTTTACGCGCAATTTTAGTGTCTGAAATCGTAAAAGAAATGGTCGCTCCTATCGAAAAATCGTAGTGGTTTGGCAGAAAAATGGTCCGGACAGGGTCGTCTAATAGGGCAGCTCAAAACGTACCGAGACGCCATCTGGCGGCTGTTTTCTATATCAGAATTACAGGAATCGCTACAGATCTAGCTAGATGTGGATTGAGATTGGCTTAGTAACATACATGTACTAGGGGGGTTTGGGGGTTACCCCCCCTGCTGGAAAGGCCAACCCCCCCTCACCCCCCCCCCCCGACACAGGTTAAGGGACCCCTCCCCCCGACCAAAAAATACAAGTGGTGGTAATGGCTCCAGTATTAACAAACTGGGTCAGAAATCACTAATTTTTAGCCTAAAATTCACTTGAAAAGCCTTTGGAAACCGAATTTGGCGTTTCCACTGCTGATATTTAAGAAAAATCGGTGTTGTTGGAAGCTCTTTTTGTCATTTTTTGCTTGTTTTTAGCTTTAAAACGCTATTTGGCAGCTTTAAATAGCGATTTTTAGCGTCCTTACTGAAAAAACGTGCTAAAAACGCATTTCTAGGCGTTTCGGAGCTTTTTGAAATTTGGGCCCCCCACCTGGGCGAAACCCCCCCTCGACCCCCCACCTGAGGAAACCCCCATCCCCCCTCCCCCCAGGTCGGCCCGGAGCTGTTACATGTATGCTTAGTAAGTAAGTAAGTATAGACGTCCAGTAAACCAAAATATAGATCAGTCAGGACGATGGGTGGGCTGGGCCGTTCGTCCGGCTACAAAGCCCTACCCTTTATGTACTTATCGAATTTTAACTCAGATATCTTTATACGAAAACCATTGAGTTTGCGTATATTGACAACTTCCGTAGGCAATGCATTCCAAATAGTTACAACTCTATTAGAAAAAAAGCTCTTAGCTAACGTGTATACCTACAATACAGCTTTAAATTATGCCCTCTAGTTCCCCAACCACAGGTGCAAACTGAAAAAAGCTCTCCACCGGGACATCCACCAAACCATTGATGATTTTGTAAACCATTATTAGGTCACGTTGTATGCGTCGTTCTTCTAAAGATTTTATATTTAGTGTTTTTAAACGTTCTGGATGGCTTAGAGCGAACGGAGCCTGCAAATTGACTACTAAAGGCGTTTGGGGTTAGTTTTAGCTAATTTATGCAATTGAATGCAAGTTGTTCTAGGTCATAATAAAGTATGCGGCGATTATTTCATGTATTGGTTCCATCCTAGTACTCCAGGTGGCGGATTTTCGCCATATTACACTCAGTAAGTTGCATTGAATCTGTAAAATCAGCCATTAGAAAGTTACGGCACTAAGTCTATTATGTTATGAAGAATTTATGTTCGCTTGAATGTTCGATTTGCACTACGTTACTCAATGAAGAACTGAAGCACACGAACAGAACATAACCAGCTTTTTCGTTCGCCTACTGTACTTTCAGAGTCACCGTTTAGTTTTCTCTTTAGAAGAAAAGCGATGTTTCATTTGCTTTATATACAAAAGTGCTCACCTGCCCTCAACATTCCTTCCCTTACGTGTTTTACTAGTTTTTGCTGAATTCCAGCCAAATTATTGATCAATTTTGCAATAAAATATGTGTGTGCAGGCTAGTGTTGTTATGACTACTAGTCAAAGTCAAAGTCATAGTTAATACTTTTGTGATGTTGCAGTCAAACGGACAGTTAGTCAAAGTCAAAGTTTGACTACCTTCGTTAACATAAATACGTGTGTCAAACGAAGACCAGGTAGTCGTTTTGCTATCAGAGGCAAGCTTTTCAGGCGTGTTTTACCACTTTTCGCTGTTCGCAACAAAATATTTGACAAATTCGATACATTTTTAAGCATTATAGAACATCAAACAACTATTTTCCTCTAAAATTCTAAAACAGTAAGCATCAGTCAGTGCATCTACTTGATTCAAGTTCCACAGGTCCAAGATTAAAATTATGACATACAGTAGAATGTGTGCACTTTTTGGTTAAAGAAACATCAAGAATTGGCTTAAAACACAAAGAGCAGGGCTTGGAGTGGCTTGGCAGTGAAAGAAGGACACAGCGTCCGAGATGGCGATTTCAGGGGTCGCGAAATGGACCGCGCAAGTCTGATCGTAGGGTCGTACATCGTGCGGCCCCCGCCACATCGGATCGGATCGGATCGATTTATGTTCGCTTGAATTTTCGATTTGCACTACGAAGAACTGAACTGAACCAGCTTGTATGTTCTCCTAGTTTCCAAGTCAATTCTGAGAAGAAAAGATGAGGAAGGAAAGCAATGTTTCATCTGGTTCATATAAACAAAACTGAATAGTAGTGGTAATCTTGCCATATGCGACTTTTCTATAGTTCGATAGCCCTTGCTAGCAGAAGCTACTCCATTTGGTGTAGTACCCCACATAGAATCACGCTTTGCGTGCGGCTGTTTTTAGCATAAATGTGATTGGAAAATAAAAGTGCAAAAAAGTGATTGGTCAGTCACGCTTTTTTGTCAGAGAATACACAGTGCTGCATACAACGCGTGATTGGCCAGTCACGTTTTTTTTGAAAATTTCAGTGATTTTAAAAACATATTTTGCGTGATTACCATTTTTTAGGCACGCATTGCATGTCCCTATGGCCAGGCACGCAAAAAATTTCTGCGTCTAAGAGCTATGATAATGTCATAGAAGCCTTTGGAAATTGTGCTCGATCCACGTTTCTCGAGTCTTTTCCAATCAAAATATGCAGAAAAGATTGGGAATACATTTAGACGCATTTGAGAAGTGTTATAAATGTAGCCAACAAGCTAGTACTAAAATGAAAAGGCTTTACCAAAATCACAATTCTAGGTAGTACAAAATTGTCTGGTAAAGGCGTTTGATTTTGATATGGTATGGTATAGTATAGAAGGAGCTGTTTTGAATTTGGTTTGGTATGGTACTGTTACTAAATTCAAAGATTGATTTTAGTACTAAAGTCTGTTCAAAAATTATTGGCGAGATACGGTTTTTGATTTTTTCTCAAAAACTTTCCTCTAGCTAGACCCCCTATATTTTATATGTACTTGTAGCCAACGCTCTCCTCTACATTATGCAACTATTTATTTCCGTCCTAATTTGCATATTAACCATGAAAACGGCCAAAAACTTTCCTCTAGACCCCCTATATTTTATATGTACTTGTAGCCAACGCTCCCCTCTACATTATGCAACTATTCATTTCTATCCTAATTTGCGTATTAACCATGAAACAACTAAAGTTGGCCCGACTTGACCACCTCTAAACGTGCTTGAAATTTGACGCCTATACCAGATTCGAATTCCTCAGAGTCTTGCGGTCTCGAATCATACCACTTTTATGGGTCTACGGCCATTTTGAAGCAAGTTACTCGCGATTTCCCGAGGGGTACTCGCTCAAAAATCGACGAAAATTTTTGCGCTCCCATAGTAAAACATACAGTACTTAGTGGGGCAAACCGACCTTTTTTACCTGACAGATTCCCAGGAACCACTTTTTCTGGTCATTTTGGACCCGAAGAATTCAATGGTGTCGTCCGTCGGGGCATCCGACTCCTGTGCAGGGTGCTAGAGCCGGCTAAATGTCTAAAAGGCACAGTTTGGGTGCTTCAAATAGTGATTCAATGGAAGGGCACTATAGCTTCTAGAGGTATCTTTTTGCGCAAAATCCACAGAAAACAACCCCGAAAAGCCATTTCCCACTCCTGGCCACGTTTTGGGTAGTTTCAGGGGCACATTGAACAGTCAGGCACTTAACGCCGTTTATGGTACCGACACCATATAAGGTGCCGGTACCATATATGGTACCGGTACCGAGGGTAGTGGTACCATATATGGTACCCCCACGTTCGGGGCCTGTGGTGGCACCATATATGGTACCGGCACCATATATGGTGACGGTACCATATATGGTGCCGGTACCATATATGGTCCCGGTACCATATATGTGACCACCACTCCACTTATGCGAAGAGGTACCATATTTAGGGCCGGTACCATATATGGTACCACCACGCTCGGGGACTGTGGTGGTACCATATATGGTACCGGTACAATATATTGTGCCGGCACCTTATATGGTACCGGTACCATATATGGTACCGGCACCATATATGGTACCCCTACCTTCGAGCACTGTGGTGGTACCATATATGGTGCCGGTACCATATATGGTGACGGTACCATATATGGTACCGGTACCATATATGGTACCGGCACCATATATGGTACCCCTACCTTCGAGCACTGTGGTGGTACCATATATGGTGCCGGTACCATATAAGGTGCCGGTACCATATAAGGTGCCGGTACCATATATGGTACCGGTACCATATATGGTACCCCTACGTTGAGGCCAATTTCGCACTTGATTTTCTGTCATTAAAGTCAATTTTCTCGTAAACGCAAGCTGATAGGCAAACGTTCCACTAACCAAAATGTAGAGCAATGACAACTCTACGAAATTCTGCAATAAAATATGCCACTATAGGGTTGCAAAAGAGTTAGAGCGCCAAAAGTGGCTGAAGAGTATTTTAAGAACCCGAATTTTTAAATGAAAGAAAGGTGAAAAAGTTAGGCATGGGCATGGGTGGTTGGTACATGCATTCGATCAGCCGAATCTGGTTTTTTCGTAAGACAATGTAAGAGGCCAACCATAAACTACAAAGTTCAGAGAAGGGTGGGGAAGTTGGTTGAGCGCCGGAAAAGATCGCAGGGTTGTGAGTTGGAATCGAAAAGAAAACGTCTCCAAAAACGTTCAGAATCGTCTGTAAATAAATTTAACACCTTTCATTTTTGTTTGAGCTACAAAGGTTTACTGTACTAGACACTTCAGTCATGACTGAAGAGTCCTCAGCCCTCTGAAAATGGGCATGCTTGACTATGTATGGGACCAAAAATTCCCAAATTGAATTTATCGCTTACTAATCGAAATTCAGACTTTAAAACATGCCTAACTTTTTCACCTTTCTTTCGTTTAAAAATTGAGTTTAATGACAGAAAATCAAGTGCCTCAAGGTAGGGGTACCATATATGGTACCGGCACCATATATGGTACCGGCACCTTATATGGTACCGGCACCATATATGGTACCACCACAGTGCTCGAAGGTAGGGGTACCATATATGGTGACGTTACCATATAATGGTACCGGCACCATATATGGTACCGGCACCATATATGGTACCGGCACCATATATGGTACCACCACAGTGCTCGAAGGTAGGGGTACCATATATGGTTCCGGTACCATATATGGTACCGGTACCATATCTGGTACCGGCACCATATATGGTACCGGTACCATATATGGTACCACCACAGTCCCCGAGCGTGGTGGTACCATAGATGGTACCGGCACTAAATATGGGACCTCTTCGAATAAGTGGAGTGGTGGTCCCATATATGGTACCGGTACCATATATGGTACCGGCACCATATATGGTACCGTCACCATATATGGTGCCGGTACCATATATGGTGCCACCACAGGCCCCAAACGTGGGGGTACCATATATGGTACCGGTACCATATATGGTGACGGTACCATATATGGTGCCGGTACCATATATGGTACCACTACCCTCGGTACCGGTACCATATATGGTACCGGCACCTTATATGGTGTCGGTACCATAAACGGCGTTAAGTGCCTGACTGTTGAAGCGCTAATTCTGCGCTCTGAAAGTACTGAATTTGCAGGTGCAAAATGGCATTTTAGATCAGTTATAGTTTTGAAAGCCACTGTTTCTTGTCAATGTCGGTACGAGGAATTCGATCCTGACATTCGTTTTAGCCGTCATATGTTCGCTCGGCTGTTATAATCCGCTATTGATTAGTAAGATGCAGTTTGGTTGCAACAATTTGGAATTTATAATAGAATCACAAGACGGCTTCTAGGGGTATTTATGTGCGCAAAATGTGCTGAAAGCAACCGCGGAAAGCTATTTCTACCTCCTGGCCGTAATTTGTGTAGCATTATAAGGTAGAACTGGAAGTGCCAACTTTGGTGTTTCTCTGGTCCATGAGCGATAACCCCAGAGCCAGCTAGCCAAGGATTAAAAAAAATGTACCGCCAGTTCAACTAAACAAAATGTGCTCGAAACCAGTTGAGCAAAGTTTTGTTTCATTTAGTCAGAGTCAAAGATTATTCGCCGCTTAGGCACGAATGGTTAGTAAAACGGAAAAAAGACTGATTTAGTGTTAGGCTTTAGGCTATGGAGGCTGAAAATATCTAACTTAATTAACATACAAATTCAACTGGATAACAGTTTCCATCAACAAATAGTGATGTTATGTTCCACGCAGACATGGGCAAAGGGGGGGGGGCTGTGGGGGGGATGGCCCCCCCTCAGGCTCTGACCTACCCCCCTCAGCCGGCCGCTACCCCCCTCAGGAATTTTTTGGAAGATTTTTGTATAGAAAATTATGATAAATATATGCCTGGATTAGGTGTAAATGAGCTCAGAATAGCTTATTTTAACGTATTTTGATGAAAAATAAGCCAAAAAACCTTGATTTTAGCCAAAAATCGGACTTTTTGGCTTACCACCCCCTCCGCCCCCCCACACGCGCTCCTACCCCCCTCAGCCCCCCTCAGGAATTGAAAATTCTACCCCCCTCAGCCGAAATGCTAGCCCATGTCTGGTTCCACGTACAGTTTATGTAGAACATGATAGTCAAAGATTGTTGCTAATAGAGCGAAGTTGAAAAGGTCAATCGATATTTACAAGTTGCTCCTACCCAGTGTATACAAATTCAACTTCTCTCCGACCCTCAGAGCTAACTTCTTCTCCTTGTTCTTCTACTCCCTCAAATTCATGTTCATCTGGCAACTTGTTGTATTCGCAGTATCGTGATTCTACTTTGTTGATCACATGATGCACTGTTCTATTCCATAGCTCTGGCTCAACCTCATCCATTAGCTTCACAACAAGTTGTTGCACTTGTTTGATCTTGAACACCATACATGTAACAGCTCCGGGCTATGGTTGGATGATATCGGTTTTTTACGATGCATATGATGTTGCATATGAATATATGCATGCAATCTCTAGTGCATATTGATATTGCATATATCATATGCATGCAAAAATTAGATATGTACATATTTTTTGCATATTTGCATATTTTACCAAGGCGCCTTGAAATCGATAACTGGGCGTTTTCCAAGCATTTCGAGTTTGGTTGGAATGTCTATGCAATCTTCAGCATTTATTAGGCATATCTATTTTACAGATACAGACCTAATCTGGAAAAAACAAGAGGGAAACACAGTTTGGCATGAAAGACCAGCTCATGAAAAGCTCATGAAATTCAAAATTTGAAAAATCTCAGTTGAGATTTCCATTCTTTGCGAGTTGAGTTTAGAGTCTCAAGCCATTCAACTCCATTCTGCAAGTGGAAACAGAAGCTTTGATCTCGGTATAGTACAGATTTACAGTATAAACTGCCTCACTCAAGGGCTTTTTGTTTTTGATTTTTCATTTTTAATTTGATGAAAAGATATGGCTACTATCCTAAACACAGAAATCCAGTCTGTTTGGCTGTTTTGGGATGTTCATTGTGTAACCTTTAGATTGAATGATTGTGCTAGAAATTCCTGATAATTCATGCAGAAATGAGGTGCTTGCAGAAATTCGCAAATTCGCTAAACAAACTCTTTCATTTGTGCTCAATTCAAAACCAGGAATCGGCCAAACTAGCCCTCTTGGAAATTTGTACTTTTTGGAGGAGTACCTTACGGATTTCTCCGCGCCAAATAGATAAAACAACTACAGTGTTGGCCCAAAAAAGACCGCCTGGCCATTTTTCGAGTTTTTCGAATGATTTTATATGGCCGCTATTCCATCAATTTTCAATCGAATGAAAAGATTTCTGGCATGATTATTATTATTTGTTAAGAGTTTGTTTTTGGCCTGAAGGCTAGCCTGATAGCCTTCTGTAGCCCCGGATTTATTCCTTCCCGAAATGAACTGACCCGAATTTCCAGACGTCCATTTTGAACGTAAATATCTCACAAACCCTTCGTCGGATCTTTCCCATCTGTTGATTTCGGAAGTGCACAACTCGAGGCTATAGAAGGCTAGCAGGCTAGGATTTGGCCAAAACAAACTCTTAACAATAAATAATAATCGTTCATGCCAAAATCTTTTCGTTCGGTAGAAAATTGACAGAATGGCGGCCGTTTGAAATTATTCAAAAAACACGAAAAAATGGCCAGGCTGTCTTTTTTTTGGTCAACACTGTATTTGAATCGTTTGCCGTTCTTCAGAACACAAGTATTCAGCACGAAAAGTCGGTGACACCTTTGACAAAAAAATATGCAAACTAAAAATATGCAAAATTTTGATATCAGGGTCAATTTGCATATGACTATTGCATATTGAAATTTTGCATTGTTTGATATTGCATATTTCATATATGCGTCCAACCGTACTCCGGGCCGACCTGGGGGCAGGGGGGTAGGGGGGGTTTCCTCAGGTGGGGGGTCGAGGGGGGGTTTCGCCCAGGTGGGGGGTCCCAAATTTCAAAAAGCTCCAAAACGCCTAGAAATGCGTTTTTAGCACGATTTTTTCAGTAAGGACGCTAAAAATCGCTATTTTAAGCTGCCAAATAGCGTTTTAAAGCTATAAACAAGCAAAAAATGACAAAAAGAGCTTCCGAAAACACAGATATTTCTTAAATATCAGCAGTGGAAACGCCAAATTCGGTTTCCAAAGGCTTTTCAAGTGAATTTTAGGCTAAAAATTAGTGATTTCTGACCCGGTTTGTTAATACTGGAGCCACTACCACCACTTGTATTTTTTGGTCGGGGGTAGGGGTCCTTTAACTTGTCTCGGGGGGGGGGGTGAGGGGGGTAACCCCCAAACCCCCCTAGTACATGTATGTTGAACACTACTGACATACATACATGTAACAGGGGGGTCTGGGGGGGTCGGCCCCCCACCCGAAATCGACCAGACCCCCCGGATGGGGACCCCCCCCCCCCGAGACGATTTCACCGACCCCCCCCTCCGATTTTTCTGGCAAGTAAATTTTCGAGCAAATTTTTGCAATTTTTTACAATTTCACACACAAAAATTGCCAAAATCGCCTGCAAAACAGCACTTTTTAGCTGTATTTCAGCCCAAATTAGCGATTTTTGGCAATTTTTAGCCAAAAAATTGCGATTTTTTCGATTTTTGAGCGTTTTTTAGTGCCCACCCCCCTCCCCCAAAATTTTGGCTCAGACCCCCCCGGCCGGCGCCAGACCCCCCCCCCCAACCCCCCTCCCCCCATCGGCGGATGACCTGTTACATGTATGCTGACATAAGCAATGGTAAAACTTTGGCCGTGAAGAGAATGCCTCGTTACATTGGGAGTGCACAGATAGCGCTTCAGTGCGCCCCCACAGCTATCCAGATACACGGCCAGGAGGTAGAAATGGCTTTTCGCGCTTGCTTTCCGTACATTTTGGGCACACAAATACCCCTAGAAACCCTATTGTGATTCTATTACAAATTCCAAATTGTTGCAACCAAACTGCATCCTAATAACCAATAGCGGGTTGTAACAGCCGAGCGAACAGACGACGGCTATAGCGCTGTTTATACTCCTACTGAAGACACACTACTGCAGTAGTTTTTCGCCATTCTCTGTCTCTTTTTTACAGTCTGGCGAATATACGCCAACCTTAACCTGAATCACATACACTACTGCAGTAGCAGAGCAGAATAGAAAACAGCCGCGCCGGCTCCCGGTGCAAAACTAAAGCAAACGAAAAAAAGAAATAATTCTATTTTTCACACGGGAGCTATACGAGGAAATGATGGATTTAGCTCAGAAAGGCACTAGAATGGCAGCAGAAAACATTTTTAGCGTCATGTGCACCACCCAGAACCCGTCAACAACCATTCTCAACACCAGAAACGTATGCAGGCTCGACCGTTTTGGTAGTTATCGACGAAGATACGGACGTAATCACCCGGACAGAAGCTTTTGCAACATCTGACAACATCTATCTGTCTTATTTTATTAATAAACTTGGAGTGGAACTAAAGTTTTGCCTAAAAATAACGGACCGACTGTCGTCGGGAGTGAAATGTTGCTGCATTCTGTTGAAAAATGTCTGCTGATCGGACTAAAAACAAAAAATGTTTTGCCGGTGCCCAGAAACCCACTTCATACCTCAAATGCTTTTGAAAGTGCAAAAAACCGCACCTAAATGCGCTTCTCCGGCGACCTACTGCAGTAGGAAATAGAAAATTTTCTATTTACTACTGCAGTAGTTTTTTCCTACTGCAGTAGCTACTGCAGTAGCGCGGCGGCGCGGGTGTTTATACTCCTACCGAAGACTACTGAAGGAGTCGGCCAACCTACTGCAGTAGCTCCTACTGCAGTAGCTACTGCAGTAGGAGTATAAACAGCGCTTATAACGAATGTCAGGATCAAATTCCTCGTACCCACATTGACAAGAAACAGTGGCTTTCAAGACGTATAACTTATCAAAAATGCCATTTTGCACCTGCAAATTCATTACTTTCAGAGCCCAGAATTAGCGCTTCAGTGTGCCTCTGAAACTACCCAAAACATGGCCAGGAGTGAGAAAGGACTTTTCGGGGTTGTTTTCTGCGGATTTTGCGCAAAAAGATACCTCTAGAAGCTATATTGCACTTCTATTGAATCGCTATTTGAAGCACCCAAACTGGGCCTTTTAGACTTTTAGGGGCTCTAGCACCCTCCACAAGAGTCGGATGCCGAAACGGACGACACCATTGAATTCCTCGGGTCCGAATTGACTAGAAAAAGTGGTTCCTGGAAATCTGTCAGGTAACCCGTCAGTGTCAGGTCAGCGTTTTGCCCTAGTTGGTCGCTTTTTGAGTGAGTACCCCTCCGGAAATCGCGCGTAACTTGCTTCAAAATGGTCGTAGGCCCATAAAAGTGGTATGATTCGAGACGGCAAGACTCGGGGGAATCCGAATCTGGTATCGGCATGAAATTTCATGCACGTTTAGAGGTGGTCAAGTCGGACCAATTTTAGTTGTTTCATGGTTAATACGCAAATTAGGACAGAAATAAGTAGTTGCATAATGTAGAGTGGAGCGTTGGCTACAAGTACATATAAAAATATAGGGGGTCTAGAGGAAAGTTTTTGAGAAAAAAATCAAAAACCGTATCTTGCCAACAATTTTGAACAGACTTTAGTACATTTTGGTATGGTAGGCATCCCTGCTGAGCAGAAGATTTTGTTCTGTGCTCCGGGGAGATGTACCAACCACTAGGAAGCGGCCTAAAGAGCTGTTAGTCAATTGCTGGCTTAGGCATCGATTGGAATAGCCGGTCTCAGCTGTCTGGCCATGACGAAGGAGGGACTGACACAAAAAGAAGCTAATCATAAGATATTCCTCATTGATTCCAAGGGATTGGTTGGGCAGGTCTGTTTCTGCTTAGTACTGTTTCACGCTGGTTGTTTAAGAAGGACGCTGAGTGATAGGTTGCTGCAAGCTTACCAGGCATACAATCTTGAAATAAAGGATGCAACTAGGCTAAGTATTCCACTGTATAAAAGGTACAAACTAGCCGAGATGTATGAAAGTCCTGCAGCACAAAAACGATGGACGGATAAATACTGGGTTACAGAGGATTTATTTGAAAAACCCTGTCTACGGGCACCATACATGTAACAGCTCCGGGCCGACCTGGGGGGAGGGGGGTAGGGGGGGGGGGTTTCCTCAGGTGGGGGGTCGAGGGGGGGGTTTCGCCCAGGTGGGGGGTCCCAAATTTCAAAAAGCTCCAAAACGCCTAGAAATGCGTTTTTAGCACGTTTTTTTCAGTAAGGACGCTAAAAATCGCTATTTTAAGCTGCCAAATAGCGTTTTAAAGCTAAAAACAAGCAAAAAATGACAAAAAGAGCTTCCAAAAACACCGATTTTTCTTAAATATCAGCAGTGGAAACGCCAAATTCGGTTTCAAAAGGCTTTTCAAGTGAATTTTTGGCTAAAAATTAGTGATTTCTGACCCAGTTTGTTAATACTGGAGCCACTACCACCACTTGTATTTTTTGGTCGGGGGGGTCCCTTAACCTGTCTCGGGGGGGGGGGGTGAGGGGGGGGTTTGGCCTTTCCAGCAGGAGGGGGTAACCCCCCAAACCCCCCCTAGTACATGTATGACGGGCACACCGTCTGTCACCTGATGTTAAATTGCGGAATTTTCAATATCGGGTGTTGCATAGGATAGTTCCAACAAAGCTGTATTTATTTTACAGAAGGATAGTAGATGACATGAATTGTAAGCAGTGCCATTTGCAGAAAACTGATACAGTGGAGCACATGCTTTATCATTGCGCCGTAGCCAAAAAAGTTTGGAGAATGTTAGAATCACTTATTCTCGAAATTGAACACCAAGAGGTAACATTTGATCTAATCTCAGCACTATTTGGACAAATTCATGACCTGTTTGTAACTGCAACGGTATTGAATCTGTTAGGCATTTATACAAAAAGGTTTATATACAGCTTAGCACGACGGGAAGTTAAAGAATTTTCCCATATGACCTTCAGGCATTTTATAACGGCAAGCTTGAAAACTGCATATTATACCAGTATTATGCTGAAGAAGAAAGATGCCTTTACTGAAATTTGGGACAAATACTTGCGTTTCTTTGAAATTCTTCAATAATTAAGGAAACAGTAAAAGCCATAATCAAACCTCAAGTATCAAGGTAAACTGCTCTACATAACACACATACCGGAGTTTTCCACTTAGTATCCCAGGGGATATAACACGGAAAATCACGATTCTCAGTGAAAACATTGCCGCCAGTTAATATCCCAGGGATATTAACTGGACATAGCCATGGGATATTAACTGGAAACGGCATGGGATATAAACTGGAACAATGTTTTATCATACATACAGTATGCGTGTGTAAAGAAAATTATTACAAATTTGACATAAACATTGCCGCCAAGTAATATCCCATGGGATATAAAGCGGAATAAGGGTCCATGTAATATCCCAGTGGGTTATTAAGTGGGCTGGGATACTAAGTGGAAATCTCTGGTACAAGTCAAGGACTCTGACCCAGCTGCTCAGTGCATCCTTTTCTAACCCATATCTGTGTTCTACTAACCATATTCGTAATAACATTGTTCGAATAAAAAAACAACCAGATTAAACCCACTGCTGTAATTGGTGTGCACTACGTACTGTACTTTATTTCTTGTCGAAAAATAGAAATCTGCTACTTATAGTTGCTTCGTTCAGTTCGGTTGTGCCATAAAAATTAGGCAAAAAGGTGCGTCCCTGAAAAATCGGATGAGGAGCTAAACTATCGTGTTGTCTTGCAGTGTTGTGCCTAGCTCAAATTTCTAAAACTCGGTAAGTATTCAGTAAGTAAATCCAGATTTTTTGAAATTCGGTAAGTACGAGTAAGTACTGGATTTTTCAAAGAAAACCCGGTAAGTACTCAGTAAACAATTTAGTAAACTCGGTAAACCTTCAAAATTCAGAAATCTACAATATATCTGAAAATATTTACCTGATATGGCTTTGAGCAAGTAGAATCCCTTTTCAGTGCTGATTGATGAGTTTAAGATAATGTAGCTCGACTTTTCGGAATTTTAATCGTGTTTTGTGTTATTTCACGTTATGTATTGCGCTAATTAGCATGTATGGAAAGCCTTAAAATTTGCACACTATACATAGTGACTAGAGGATGTGGCTTTAATTGCAAAGTCTGGCCAAACCGGAAAGTGAAGATCTGTTCTAATTTTCGCCATTTCCTCACAGTTCATGAGACTGATGCAAAAAAACGTCAATCAAAATATAGCTAATAGTAGTACTAGATATAGTTTCTACTTCTATAGTCTTCGCACCTCATTATAGCAACTCTACCGCGGAAACAAAACTTAGGTTATGTAACAAGCCGTGAAAATTGCAAAAAAATTGGCAAAAATTGTGTATTTTCATAGTTAGCAGATCGATTTAGCGAAAGGAAAACCGTATATTTTCAGCACAGATGCTATGAACTAGCTATTGCAGAAGCTTTTACTCAGTAAACAACTCAGTAGATTACCGAGTACCGAGTTTACTGAATTTTTTTCTAATTGAGTAATTCAAAATTGAAACTCGGTATTCAGTAAGTAAAATTAAGAAAAATTTTTACCGGTAAGTAAAAGTACTTACTTTAATTCAAAATAACTAAGTTCCGAGTAACTTTTACTCAGTAAATTTACTGGGAACAACACTGGAGTCTTGAGGCTTTTCGTTTTTCGGTCTGGGCGACTTTTCAACCGAAAACTAACTATGAAAAGCCTAAATTTCAGATATTTATTGAATGAAATTGAAAGTCTGATGAAATGGATTTTGCAAAACTCAATACACCAACGGTGTCTGGTTGGTATAGCCAGCGGAAAGTTGCTTCACTGAATACAAACAAACCGTCTCTTAACTATTTCGCAAGCAATAGTCGTGCAATCAAATTAGTGTTGTTACAATACCAAAATTTTCGTTTGACTATGACTATGACTACCACTCGTTTGAGTACAATACCAAGGTAGTCAAATTTGACTATATTGTAGTCAAACCGTTTGACTACCAAGACCACCGGTTTGACTACTTTTACTACTTTTTGAGACAGAGCAAAATTGACATTTTGAGCGATTTATATGCTTCAGTCACCAAGTGTCAGTCAAAAATCACTTTGATTGAGGCCACAATTTGTTGACTTTGATATAATCGGTACAGGTAACTGCTAAAAATTAACCCAGAATTGTTTAATTTTCAAAAAATTTCAATGTAAAAAACATCTTTCAGAAAGACACCGCAAAAAATAGACAAATACCCACTTTAGTTTGGTGTAAAATCAGTCAAAAAATAAAGTCATAAAATATAAAATATAAAAAAGTATAAAGTAAAGTATAAAATATGTACGTCTTTGTTTTTCTCTTGTTCTTCTTTGCTCCATAAGAGAGGTATTGTACTGTATGTCATAATTTTTACGCTGACGAAACTGTGGAATTTGCCTTGCATCAGAGAGAGATTTGCTGACTGACACCTGTTATCAGTTCACAATTTTAGAGAAAAGGGTTGTTTGTTTCCTAAAGAGCAAAAAATTGAAACAAATTTATAAAATATTTAGTTGCGAACCTAAAAAAATGTAGAAAATATGCTTGAAAAGCCTGTTGCTTATAAGAAAATGTAGTCATAGTCAAACGGTTTGACTACTTGGTTTTCGTTTGACTATGTATTTATGGTAACGAAGGTAGTCAAACTTTGACTTTGACTACCTGTCCGTTTGACTGCGATATCACAAAAGTATTAACTATGACTTTGACTTTGACTAGTAGTCATAACAACACTAAATCAAATGCTAGACTAACAAGAATACTGGTATGTCTGTGAAAATAATAGAAAAGATATCTAAGGTGGTATTCACTGTAATCTGTTAGTGTTTGTTGTAACGGGAACGGCGGCACAGTACACGCTGTACAGGCTAAGCTAGGTTTCGCTGCCGAATTGCGAAGGAAGCGGCGTGCATTTCACTTATGCATGACGCGCTGATTATCCGATTTAGATACAGTGACACTATCCCCGACATATTTAGAACCGAGGGCTTCTATTCAGCACTGTGATCTAGGTTTTAGGCTTCTACGTAGGTTGGTTCGTGATGAATAGACCTTAGGGGATGTGCAAAAATGATGTCATCGGTTAGGGGGACGTTGGGTCGGCGAATGATGACGTCACTTTTGTCTCATGGGCGAATTTTGAGAAACTAGCCTTCAAAACGCATTTGACATTCTTTGCTAAAAATTAACAGTTTTAGTAGTATGAAGAGAGGAGGCCTGGTTGGGATTCTGACCAACAAGGGCGAGGAAGTTTTGAAAAATTAACCTTCAAAAACGTATTTGAAACGCATTCTGGTCATCAATAGAGTCCTGCACAGGCCGCCTGGCAGAGAATGTTGACTGGGTTGTTCCGATTGGAGCCTGCGCAGGATGGATTGGGATATATGTATTTTAAAATCTAGGTTGTACTTGTCGGGTTCACTTAACTGTAGCCAGTTGGTGCGATCTATGGGGAAAATCTAGCCTAAATGTTCACTGAAGCCAAAACAAGATTTTCTTTACATCTGTTTTATGTTTAGGTTTGTTGCGTCATTAGAAATGATTCTTTTGTACGCACTCTACTGTACGTAGTTCTCGCACAAGTGATTTTGCAAGATTTTTCGGCGATTTTAGCTCTCCCGAAACCGAATGTTTTCTCAGAAAATCTGAAATCTGCAAATTGCTACCATAGTATCTCATGTTTTCGTGTTGAAAACCCCAAGACTATGTCAAGTATGCTAGCTAGAAAGAAACGGATCAAAGAAAATCGAAAAACTTTGCACAACACAGAAGAAACCCAGTAGATTTTGATTCATTCTATTCATTCTGTACTAAAGGTATGATTCCAAAACAGTTAAACGAACCACTTGAAACGCAACTTTTTATCTCCAGCTGTTCACATAGATTTGTACAACAAAACAAAGACATTTGAGATTTGGAAGCTCATAGAATAGCCCATTCTACAATCAAAGAAAGCACCCGACTTCCCGGTCATCACAGCACAATGCCAGGTCGGTCCGAACATAAAGTCCATGTGTCTCTGCAAATCGAGCGCCACCTCTGCGCCGCTGCTTCTGCCCTTCAACAATTGCACGGTGCGTCGCTGCGCCTCCACCGCCGCCGCGATGGGAAGGTTGCCGGAGATGACGCGCGGATTAGATAATTCACAGCGCACGCCGGCGCAGTTTAGAGAGTTGCACTTCCAGCAGGCTTCCTCTTGCGAGAGTGCTTGGAAGATGCACATCAGGTCCTGTTTGACTTTCAACAGAATGTAGTACTGACAACTGTCGCCTAGGTGAATTCCGAATCGGTCCTTCCCATCGCCTTTCACTATGCAGGTCCATCTGCCTCCGAACTTCTGGGTAAACTTATCGCTGATTTTGGCCGCTATTTCTTTGCCGCTTTTTAGCTGTTGGTCACTCTCAGCCTCGTGGGCAATCCGTAGGGCGAAATTGACCATGGAGCTGGTCATCCGCTGCTCCAGTACAATCAAACTATCGTATTTCTTGGCTATTTTCTCCAGATTGAGATTCGGTTCCGATTCGGACGAGGAAATGCCGTCTGAGGTAGCTTCGCTGACTTGATGACAGACTGGACAGACAGACAAAGCTGAAAAAAGTAGATTTTAGGTGGTTTTCAATCTAGGAACAATGTACTTTTTTCCTTGTCTAGGTAGGTGATGCAACCACGACAAAAGGTGTGTCCGCAGGTTAGGGCTTTAGGCTTTCTGAACAGTTCCGTACAGACCGGACAACACAAAGCTTTGGGCTTTATCACGCTTTGCATGGTGTTGGTTAGAAAATTGTCAGCAACACTTTACGTGACTTTGCACCCGACCAAATGCGGACGTTTTATAACTGCGTCGGCCCACGAGAGAGATAACCATTCTATTTCGCAAAACGCCTTATCAGTTTGCTGTTGCATGGCTGAGGAATTCTAAGCTTGACTAGTTACGCAGACGCGTTGAAACGGGTCGGTTTATCAACTAAAACCCTGACGTAAAAGCGCGGAATCTGGGCTCAGCTCATGCCAATCGCTTGAAGTCCAGGGTTTGCTGAACTTTTGGACTACTACAGTAGGCTTGGTCTGGAGAAAGTACTGTTGCATACAATTGCACGTATACGCATTACGCATATCACAAACTAAAGTACACATTATATTTCAGAATAGAATGCGTATATGCATACGCATTTGAATTTGGTTGCGCTTCTCTAAGGCCTAGCTGCCTTGTCGAATGTCTTGCGAAAAATTAGTTCAATTTCTTACCAATTTGTCATATTTATGTAGTTAGTGTGAAGGTTGGTACAAACATTTTATGTGGAATTTTGAAGTTTTAGCTATAAAGGTGTGCCTACTATATTTATAATGAGGGTAAACTTTTATGGCGGGAAGGAAATGCCGAACAAATTCTTGAATTGGTCGTCTCCATATGGTTTTGGGTACCATCTGTTGTATGCTCAGGCCTACTGTTTCCCAGTTAATTTATTTTCTAATCAACTTGCTATTAACTTGCTTAACTCTTCGGAATTTTATTTACTAGCTACAGGGATGGGTATTTTTCAGAAAAAAGCTTGGCCCGTTTTTATCCACTTTTTTGCGGTTTTTTTTTCCGAAATCGCTCAAAAAACTCCAGCTCAAGTTCTCGTTTCATCATTCCTAAAGGTTTAGCGCCTTCCTCAGTCTTTTCAGACCAGAAATCCAGGTGTTACACCGACATAAATCACGAAGCAGGCATGAAACAGTACCTGACAGGCTCCATCAATGAACTCCATATGCAAATTTTATTACAGCAGTTTGCCTTTTTGTTTTAGACTGCCAAAATTGGTATTTTCTGTTGTTTTTCTAACAGTTTTGAATCAGTATGGCCTATTATGCATCGCAAAAGTTCATTTATAAGAGAAAATTGTCATAAACTAGCTATTTGTAGCGTGAGGTTTTTTCCGCGATTTATGTTTTTTTCCGACTGTTACGAAAAAAGGCGGTTTCTTTTCAGAAAAAAACGGAAAAAACACCGGAAAAAACACACCTCACATCCCCGACTATTTATTTGCTGGACACCACAATTTCAAATTTAATTTGTTATTAACTTGCTATTTGCTATCAATTTGCTAGAGTTTGCTACAATTTTTTCGCTCAACCAAATAATGTCCGCTGGAGATTTTCCGCTAATAAGATCAGCATAGCTATCATAAGGTATAACTTTATCCCTAACATGAACACATTCAGTAGTCTTCTGTTTGCCCAATCTTTGTCTGTTCTAATCTACTGTCAGACTAGAGACGGACTTGTGTCCATACTTGGCTATTAGGCCTACTTTAGCATTATGCATAGCGTAACCAACCTTGGGTATATATCCTGGCAGTTCATCAGGTCCCAGGCCAAGTGGGGAAGGATAAAAATAATGGATGAATATGTGGGAGGCTAGTAAATTCCTAGCAAATTTCTCACTCCCTCAATCCGAAGTAAACTGGCAATTTATTTGCTAGGCGGCTCTTTGCCCAAAATTAATTTGCTATTTGCTACCCGATTTCGTCCAAAAATCGATTAACTTGCTATTTGTTGCTTGCTAACTTGCTGGGAAGATTTTTCCGACCCGCTCCGATTTTCTGGCAAGTAATCTTTTTAGCAAATTTTTGCGATTTTTTACAATTTCAGACACAAAAATTAGAATCGCTTTAGAAAAGTACACAAAACACATATGCGTTACACAAATAGGAACTTTTTTGGTACTTAAAATGCACAAAATCAATACAAATTTGAAATTCCTATTTGTATACCATACACATACACGTACACAAACGAAATTCGTGCTATGTTAAAACCAGTACCGCTAAACACCAAACAAGAGTCATTCTGCCAACGTTCACCTACGTACCTATGGTTTCCATTGTTGGATTTAACAGCGTTTAAGTCAGATTAGCTTGCTATTCAGCCCACACGAGCTATTGTAATCAACTCTAAGCCGTCGGTTAACAAGCACTTCGTCGAAACCAACTGTCATCTTCTATGCAAACTCTTCACGCGCCGGATCAGTATTAACTGATTAGGTACAACTGGTTTTCGCTGTTATAAAAGAGATGCACCGACACAAAGCGAAAACTTTAGCCCAAAATGGTTATTCTTTCAACTCTTGCAGCGCTATTTTGCACCGCAACACTTGCCTACAGTAAGCTTCACTTTGCCTTAAGTAGGGGTTGGTGGTTCTGGCAGACGTGTGATGATTCTTCATAAACTTACGTACATATTCACTTCAGCAGGAGAGCCGAGAGTGGTTGAGCTCAACATCACCACTCATGCAATCTCCCGTTTGTCGACCACTCTGATTTCAAGTCTAATAAGAAATGAAAAGAACAAATCAACTGAAGCTCGTTTTACGGCCTTGCTGCCAGCTACGGCTTTCATTTCAAGTTTCTACATGTAAGTGTAAACCAGTTATTATGTAAATTCGACCCCCGCGCAACAATCTGTGGCTTACTACCGTACTTAGTACTTAGATATTAATACGAAAAAACTAATTGATCTACGTATTTCTGTTGAAAAGCTTTCAGGAACATAGATGGCAAATGGGTGAAAGGTCTCTTGTCTGAAAAAGATGAAGCTGAGAAAGACTACAACGATGCAAAGTCCAGAGGGGAATGGGCGCACTTATTGCTAAAGTTTAAATACATAACTTTGCAAGATGTATTTTGAGAGAAAGTCAGCTTAGAGACGGAAAATACACAGGGTAATGTCATGGATCTGCCTCACATAAAAATGTGTTACTATAGAGCTCAATCGAAAACCAACAGCGCATGCCCGGCCATCAGCAACCCCTTAGACCCCCAACTGTTTTTCGAACACCTTTGAGAAACCAAAACACCCCTCCCCTAAACAGCCCTAAACAGCAAGCTGATTTTGTTTGGCCAAGTCATGCCTAAACTTTTGTTAAAACATTGGCTTGGCAGGGCCTTTGCACGAAAAGTTACAATATAACGGTTTTTTGAAAAAATGGTTTCGCATTCTGCGTCAATTTCGTAGTTTTCGGTGAAGATATTGCTAACCAGCTAAGATCTGGAAACGGGAGCACCAGAATATGAAAGGCCATTGACTACAAAACCATATGCGACTCGGGATCGTGGCTTTAGAAACGAATGAAGGGTGATCGTTTGAATGGAGCCTGTCAGACACGTGAAAATGACACCAAAAATTGCTGCCGACCCAACTTTGAGGGTGTGTAGCTCCGGTTCCAGTGGGTTGCTGGTGGTCGGACATGCACCGTTGGTCTTTGACTGTGTTCAGTGTTAACAGATATTAATACCAGCCAGGTCCGTGAGATGACCCTACTTGTCGCGTCTCTTCGGCACCTAAGCTTGCTCTCTTGCAAAATGCATCTAAGCATCTGGAAAGAGATGACGACATTAAGATTTCAGGCCGGACACCAACATTTACTCAATCTCAGTGAACGTGGTTGCGTTTGGCAATGCAACATTCAGACTAGCCTATCAGGAAGTTTTAACCCGAGTGCACGGCTTGTACAAACATGTTATCAACATTCAACCGCACCAAGTGGTCAACAATTTGACGGTCAATATGATCATATCGGAAATCACTGAGATCACTGACCTACATGTGCCGGCGTTTGAAGCGAATATAGCTCACAAGAGCAACAAGGAGCTCAGAAATCTGCCTGCAATGAGGTCGGGCCTAGTCATCGGAAAAGCAAAGGATCGTCATAATATACATACACATCTTGTTTAACCCAACAGCTCAGATGCAAAGTAGAATTGATCCAAAGATGGGAATGAATGGACAATTGGTGGTGTTATATGATGTCAAAAGAAAACATTAAGGAGGCGACATTACGGTAAGCTGAATCTCTTGCAAGACAGATGGATGGATGCACGGATGGACCGGTGGCTGGATGATGGATGATCCATTGACTTCTGATATGGATGGTTGAACACGGACCTATCAAACAGAAAGGGACAGATGGACAGACTAAATTGAGGGAGGGACAACCAAAAATAGGGAGGGACCGATGGATGGTGGTATAGACAGTTGGACGGACAGCAACAGATGGACATACATACATACATACATACATACATACATACATACATACATACATACATACATACATACATACATACATACATACATACATACATACATACATACATACATACATACATACATACATACATACATACATACATACATACATACATACATACATACATACATACATACATACATACATACATACATACATCTTTTGCTGTCAGACGTGAAGATAAACTACCTGAACGAGGCGGTGGATCAAAGTAAACCGGTTTTGTCTCCTTCTTTCAGCTTGGTTATCAATTTTCATATTATAATTTTATATCTAAGTGAGTGCACTTTTCAGACACCATAGTCCGTAGATCCGTGTTCAATTATTACAATGGAAGTGAATTTATGGTCTTTGGAAAACTGAATCGGGGCCACCGGCATTCTCTGCATGCTCAGATCGATGTGGTGGCTGAAAACGGACCTCAGCACTTTGAGGTACCAGCTTTTGCTTGCGAGAAAGCCATACATAGGATGGACTCGAAAATTAATTTTAGTCATGCATGTAACAGGGGGGTCTGGGGGGTTTGCCCCCCCACCCGACTTAGGCCAGACCCCCCCCCAGTTGGGGACCCCCCCCCCCGAGACGATTTCACCGACCCCCCCCTCCGATTTTTCTGGCAAGTAAATTTTCGAGCAAATTTTTGCAATTTTTTACACTTCCACACACAAAAATTGCCAAAATCGCCTGCAAAACAGCACTTTTTAGCTGTATTTCAGCCCAAATTAGCGATTTTTGGCAATTTTTAGCCAAAAAAATTGCGATTTTTCTCGATTTTTGAGCGTTTTTTAGTGCCCACCCCCTCCCCCAAAATTTTGGCTCAGACCCCCAACCCCCCCTCCCCCCATTGGCGGATGACCTGTTACATGTATGATTTTAGTACTAATACTACCTGCCCTGTAGTGTTGTTTATAGTACCTGGGTACTATATATGGTATTTAGAGTTTTGCAAAAATAAAAGTGAATTCCTTTATAGTACCCGAATACTTTATATGGCGGCACTCCACAAAATCTGCTTTAGGAGAAACTATTAGTAGTATGTGAACTTCTTTGCACAAATTACAGTTTAGTTTTAAAAAATAGGTTATTTAGTTACATCAGAACGTTTTCTGATTGCATTATCATCTGTTGTTTTCTTCATGCAAACAAGGTTTACCATAAAAATACTGTAGTATCGGCACGTTTTCTATTGATAACTTATCATTACAGAATAAAAATTTGTCTCCGTTTATAGTACCCCGGGTTATTTTTCTGACACCCTGTACTAAAGAAGGTGCTTCTAGACCAAAGGACTGCAGATCTGTCCTCAGCCCAGAGCGCCCCCTCCAAAATATTATAACCTAATGAAAAGGCTGAGCAATTGTGATGCATATCTGTCGCCCTTCCCGGCTGGTTCAATCCCAAACGACATCCCATTACCGGCTGAGACGTTGGGAGCTTTTGTGGAACGGATGTGGGCCTACGAAACCATCAAGCAGTTAGTGCTCAACTCGACAATTACCTCCGAACCGCTCTCCTCACAGTTGCGAACTAAGGCCCTGAATCTGAGTTTGAGAGTGAGTTTTAGTGTAGCTAGCTTCTTCATACAGCTTCCAAACAAGAAAGTAAACAATTTGCAGTATCAATTCGTCACAGAACTGACTTCAATGCTCGTGCTGGCTCCAGGACGCAGAAACAAAACGCTGAAACTGTATAGAACCAATGTTGAAGACGGAGGTTGGTTGACTTACTCATCGAACAAAATTCTAAATGTATAGTTGCTGTTGCAGAACCAAATAACAGATCCAACGCCGAATTGACCTCTACTCAGCAACTAAGCCTTATCCCAAACCAGGGACAAAACACATATCTCGCTGCTCTCGCAATACCTTCAACGGGTTTGATTGAAAGCTCAAACAGCATGCCCTCATCCAATGTCCGAGGCTCTTCTGGAAGCACTGGGATTCAAAGCTCGAACAGCATGCCCTCATCCAAAGTCCCAGGCTCTTCTGGAAGCACTGGGATTCAAAGCTCGAACAGCATGCCCTCATCCAATGTCCCAGGCTCTTCTGGAAGCACTGGGATTCAAAGCTCGAACAGCATGCCCTCATCCAAAGTTCCAGGCTCTTCTGGAAGCACTGGGATTCAAAGCTCAAACAGCATGCCCTCATCCAATGTCCCAGGCTCTTCTGGAAGCACTGGGATTCAAAGCTCGAACAGCATGCCCTCATCCAATGTCCCAGGCTCTTCTGGAAGCACTGGGATTCAAAGCTCGAACAGCATGCCCTCATCCAAAGTCCCAGGCTCTTCTGGAAGCACTGGGATTCAAAGCTCAAACAGCATGCCCTCATCCAATGTCCCAGGCTCTTCTGGAAGCACTGGGATTCAAAGCTCGAACAGCATGCCCTCATCCAATGTCCCAGGCTCTTCTGGAAGCACTGGGATTCAAAGCTCAAACAGCATGCCCTCATCCAATGTCCCAGGCTCTTCTGGAAGCACTGGGATTCAAAGCTCGAACAGCATGCCCTCATCCAATGTCCCAGGCTCTTCTGGAAGCACTGGGATTCAAAGCTCGAACAGCATGCCCTCATCCAAAGTCCCAGGCTCTTCTGGAAGCACTGGGATTCAAAGCTCAAACAGCATGCCCTCATCCAATGTCCCAGGCTCTTCTGGAAGCACTGGGATTCAAAGCTCAAACAGCATGCCCTCATCCAAAGTCCCAGGCTCTTCTGGAAGCACTGGGATTCAAAGCTCAAACAGCATGCCCTCATCCAATGTCCCAGGCTCTTCTGGAAGCACTGGGATTCAAAGCTCGAACAGCATGCCCTCATCCAATGTCCCAGGCTCTTCTGGAAGCACTGGGATTCAAAGCTCGAACAGCATGCCCTCATCCAAAGTCCCAGGCTCTTCTGGAAGCACTGGGATTCAAAGCTCAAACAGCATGCCCTCATCCAATGTCCCAGGCTCTTCTGGAAGCACTGGGATTCAAAGCTCGAACAGCATGCCCTCATCCAAAGTCCCAGGCTCTTCTGGAAGCACAGGGACTCAAGGCTCAAACAGCATATTCTCATCCAATTTTCCTGGCTCTTTCGGAAGCAGAGGTAGTCAAAGCTCAAACAGCGTACCCTCATCCAATTTCCCAGGCTCTCATGAAAGTACAGGGATTCAAAGCTTAAACAACGTTGCCTCAGTCAATGGGATTGTCTCTTCCGGAAGCACAGAGATTCAAAGCTCAAACAACTTTGCCTCAATCAATGGGCTTGTCTCTTCCGGAAGCACAGGGATTCAAAGCTCAAACAGCATGCTCTCATCTAATTTCCCAGGCTCTTCTGGAAGCACAGGGATTCAAAGCTCAAGCAGCAATGGCCCATACATTATGGTTGACATGACTGACCCTTTCGAAAGCACAGGGATTCAAAGCTCAAACAACAATACCACATTAAATTTGAATGGCCTTTTTGAAAGCACAGGGATTCAAAGCTCAAACAGCATTGCCTCATACAATGGGCTTCAGTCCTCTGCAAGTGCAGGAAGAATGTCTCATAGTGCCGGTAGAACCTACGGTCTCGCAGATGTCATAGGTCTTCAAAGCCATAGAGCTTTGTCCAGCAATGTTCCATCCAATTCGGTACAGTCTTCAGAAAGCACTGTAAGCATGTCCGATTACGCTGGGGGACTGTACAGAGACCCCATCAACTCCAAGTCTACAGGCCTTAACACCATGTCCTCATACCGTTCTGGCAGCAACGGAGCAAGGAATAAGTTTTTCAATCCCAAGACAACCTCCAAAGCTCAACCTCCACCAAGTTCAACTACCACCTGCGCTCCAAATCAGCATTGGCATGAGTGTGGTAAGGCCTGTCCACAAAGAACCTGTGCCCTGATGGCCCAAGGCAAACGACTAGGCTGGTGTAACTTGTGTGGCCCACCGGATTGCATCTGCAAACCTGGATTTGTGATCAATGACAACAATCAGTGCATCCCTGAGAGCGACTGTTAGCCGTTGATGTGAGTAAATCATCGTACTTGCATAAACCCTTTGCAAATGGCTTACGCTATGTTGCATAGTCAGCACCTTAGGGGCCGACCAAAAATTAAGCAATGAACCCCTCCTACCCTGAGGAATGTTCTTGAGATATTAGCAGATAATTATTAGAGATGTGCATGGGCCGGACATGGCCATTGAGGATTTCGAGCAGGGTAGCCGGCCCGATGTAACCAAAAGCTGTCCAGACTTGAGCACCCCATGCCGCCCCCAGAGAAGAGCGAAAGAAGCCTTTGCGGCCTAAACCACTTCACCAACCGTACCAAACCAGCTTCTTGCTTTCGTTCATTCATTCCGCACCTTATCATACAATGTATGCGTCTGTCAGAAACATACAAACTGTACTATTTTATCCACTGACACATCACCAATCTGACAAGCAAGCCTCTAAGCACTCGATTGGTCAAAAGCAAACTGTAAGCGTTAAAATAGGACAAAATATCGAACGAAATGGTCAGTGCCGGCATGTAAACATTCTCACCCTCTGCCTTTCCAGTAGTACTACACAGTAACAAAGCAATACTGCCCAATAAGGTACAACTGAATATGATCAGACTATTAGCCAACAAGCGCAAATCAGTGGCTTTTTGTGCTCTTTGCTGATTGACTGATGTGACGCTGTGTTTCTGAGCCGGACTCACACGCCAGCGAACCTGGTAAAGCTTGGCAAAAATTTGCATATAACAGAACACACAGAACATGTTCACTGACAGACCGTAACAACCAGCGAAGGCGAAGTAGTTCTGCAAGTTTATGGTTATTATCTTGCTTATTAGATTGTGAAAAACTATTACAACGAACAGCTGCTCGTCCTGAAACTTGATTTTGCTCGAACCACTGCTTACGCGGAATTTTCCTTCGGTTAACGGTAAGATCAGAGTCAGCGGCAAAAGCCACTTCGCCAATATGACCATTTTGCAGAAAGTTGACGACCAAATCTATAACAACAAGGTAGCTTTGTCGCCGTCGTATTAGTAAATGCTTCACTTCAAGCATAAATCCATGTAAATAAATATAACTGGAATCAGGATTTCCGAAATGAACGGTGTTTGCATTGGTAAAAGAAGATATTAAACAAACAATTTACTAAATTCAACTTACACTGCGGTGTTTGTGGTAGAGAACGATAGCTGAATATCGGTTGAAGGTAAGGGTGGCTACTCCAGTGAACTGGACCAAGCCCAGATACACACCTGAGACCACAGTCATCCAAGGTACCCATCGGTTGTGAAGGGCCCAGCTCCACCAAGGGTCCACACTCCATTGCACTGGTTTCACTAGTAAACATAGTACAGCCAACATCAACAGGTCAGCCAAGCCGAGACTCAGAAATAGAGCATAGTACTGCGAATTGAATCTGTCTTTCCGGTGTTTAATCAGCAGCATCAGTACAAAAAGGTAGAGAACGAATGAAAACGTCGCCACTGCGGTTGAAATCAGCTCAACCAACCATACAAGATCCATTCTTTGGAAGGAACATGTAGTTTATCTGCAAACCAAGGGAAAATCTATCTATTCTATTGCTTGTTTAATTTATCTATTACTATCACTGAGCAAAGCAGACTGAAAAGTAAGCCAGCTTCTTGTCATAGACAAGAGCATCCAGATGAACAGGTGGCATAAGCACGTCCACGAATTGCATGACCAGTTCTCCTGTCATGCTAGCTTAGATTGTCTTGTCTTTTCGGTAGCAATTTTGCGATAGGTGGAGCGGTAAATTTTTCAAAAATCCAGGTGGCTTAACCTTTTGCAAATGACCGGGTAGGGACCAATTAGGGTCTGTCGATAAACGACGTCGTATAACTGGGAAATGTTATTTCACTTTAAAAAAACGGATTTTTGGCTAAAGATTAAATGTTCTTGAAGTTGATTGTGGTTCTTCCGGTGATGCCTCATGCCTGACCATTTTAGGCTTGACTTGTAAAACTTTCTTTAAGAAATAGTGTTAAAGTATAGCAGAGTATTGTGTTTAAAACAAAAATCAGAATATCGTGTTTTTCATTCGTATGTACTTCTGCCCTTGTTTTCTAAGGATAGACAGCTTTTGTTCACTTAAAAATCGTTTAGTTGCGTGTTAAAATTGGCCAATTAAACTAAGACCATGGTATTTTAACTGGAAAATGGGTGTCAATGATGAACTCTGTTTTCTGACCACCTATTAGAAGACCATGGTCCTATAACTGGAAACAAAACCTATCAAAAGACCATGGTCTTCTAACTATGGTGGTGGTCTTATAAAATCTCCCGTCTGCCAAAAGCGGGTTTCAGGAACCTTTTTCTTGGTGTCCAAAAGTGGGTTTGAGCGATCCTTTTCCGCTCAAAACAGTGTTTTGAGGACTAAAAATCGAGTAAAAATCCTGTTTGAACTGCAAAAATACCGTTTTATAGCCCTATTTGAAAAACGTGCAAAAAGCCTATTTTTGCTTAAAAACGTGCAAAAACCCTATTTTATTGTTTTTTGTTTGTGTTTATTCAAGATTAAAGGACAGCTGGACCGGCTACATACATATCTACCCTGCTGCTACACTAATCTGAATTTAGCGCTCACGCTATCAAAATACAAAAATCAAAGTGTAACAAAATCACAGAAAAATTGACAATTTTTGGTCAAATTTAGGGGTCTGTAACTTTGGAACCGTTGAACCTACGGCAAAAATAAGTACATTTTCGGAATCCCCACGGTCTGTAGATTCACTGGGAAAATCGCATTCAGCCCAGCTACAGTATTTTTTCGTTGCACAAATTAGCGTTGCAGAACTCACACAGGTCCTTTTTTCGACGAGAGAACACCGAGGAATACCAATGCAAACAGAGTTTGGCTATCTTTCTTATTGCTGCCTCCTAGTCCTAGGTAGGATATCCTGCTGTTTAGTGATCAGCGTTTGGAAGGAGAAATTGCAAAATAGCCGGCCTGGTTGTTTTGTTATGACAGGGGTGATTTGGGATTTGGAATTCTTCCTACCAAAATTTCGCTCCAATAGTTTGATGGGAGAAGCGATGTTTCAAAACAAAAACTTAACTGGCCACATTCTCACATCACACATTGATCTCTACTCATTTGATGCCGACTCCGAATATAACTTAAAAGTAACATGAGCAGTTTTTTGTTTGTTCAATTTATTTCTTGTAATAACTGTTAATATCGACATAGGTCGATTTCGATATCCGATATGGACGAATTTTCCTAGATCTGATCGTAGCCGCACCGCAAGCCCCCAGCACGTCGGATAGGATCGGATGGACGAATTTGATATCGTCGGAACGCTAATGTATATTAGTATTGTTACTTGTATGTTGTACGTACATAGACCGGGCTTAGACGCTAAAAGTGCGTATTTTTGTCACTTTTCCTTGCGTTTAACCTCGTCAAATGGATGTGCAAGAACACAGATTTTTATCTTGTAGACTTATTGACTGAAGGTAGTAAACAAACAGAACAGTAGATCAAGGATAGAAGAACGTATCTTATACAGAACCAGTTGGTTTCGAGCATTCTCTGTTGTGTCTAATCTAATTTTACTAGAAATATCAGAGAATCACACAGGATTTCTTCTCTTGAAAAGGGTTCTGGGAGTCAGGCACCCCATTCACCAGCACATCGCTGCCCTTCTGCTTCTCACAGTAATCGATCAGTCTGCAACTTTCTATTAGAACAGTCAGGCACTTAACGCCGTTTATGGTACCGACACCATATAAGGTCCCGGTACCATATATGGTACCGGTACCAAGGGTAGTGGTACCATATATGGTACCGGCACCATATATGGTATGGTACCGTCACCATATATGGTACCGGTACCATATATTGTGCCCCCACGTTCGGCGACTGTGGTGGTACCATATATGGTACTGGTATCATATATGGTACCACTACCCATGGCCATGGGTGCCGGTACCATATATGGTGCCGGTACCATATATGGTGACGGTACCATATATGGTACTGGTATCATATATGGTACCACTACCATATATGGTACGAAATCTGAACGGAGTGGTACTATATATGGCACCGGTACCGGTAAAACGCGAAGGTAGGGGTACCATATATGGTACCGGCACCTTATACTGTATGGTACCGTCACCATAGATGGTACCGGTACCATATATGGTACCACCACAGGCCCCGAACGTGGGGGCACCATATATGGTACCGGTACCATATATGGTGACGGTACCATATATGGTGCCGGTACCCTATATGGTACCACTACCTACGGTACCGGTACCATATGTGGTACCGGCACCTTGTGGTACCGGCACCTTATATGGTGTCGGTACCATAAACGGCGTTAAGTGCCTGACTGTAGAACCTTCTCTTATAGTTTTGACTTCACTTTAGTTTTTATCTGTAGATCTAGTGTATGTACATAGCTTAGAACAATATAAGGAGCTTTAAAAATAGAGAAAGTTCTTATAAATAAACAAAAAGAATTAGGAACATACATGTAACAGGTCATCCGCCGATGGGGGGAGGGGGGGTTGGGGGGGTCTGGCGCCGGCCGGGGGGGGGGTCTGAGCCAAAATTTTGGGGGAGGGGGTTGGGCACTAAAAAACGCTCAAAAATCGAAAAAATCGCAATTTTTCGGCTAAAAATTGCCAAAAATCGCTAATTTGGGCTGAAATACAGCTAAAAGTGCTGTTTTGCAGGCGATTTTGGCAATTTTTGTGTGTGAAATTGTAAAAAATTGCAAAAATTTGCTCGAAAATTTACTTGCCAGAAAAATCGGAGGGGGGGGTCGGTGAAATCGTCTCGGGGGGGGGTCCCATCCGGGGGGTCTGGCCTATTTCGGGTGGGGGGCCGACCCCCCCAGACCCCCCCTGTTACATGTATGATTAGGAATGTAAAGTTACTCTTTGGCAGCCTCGGAGACTCTGGCCCTGGACACACTGGCCTCAACCTTTAGTTGATCGATTTGGGATTTCAGAGCTTCTATTTGAGCCTGGTTCTTCGACATGCCTGCTCTCTGCGGCTGAAACCATTTCAATATTATATACATGTACACATACATGTAACAGCTCCGGGCCGACCTGGGTTGAGGGGGGTAGGGGGGGTTTTCCTCAGGTGGGGGGTCGAGGGGGGTTTCGCCCAGGTGGGGGGTCCCAAATTTCGAAAAGCTCCAAAACGCCTAGAAATGCGTTTTTGAGCACGTTTTTTTCAGTAAGGACGCTAAAAATCGCTATTTTAAGCTGCCAAATAGCGTTTAAAAGCTAAAAACAAGCAAAAAATGATAAAAAGAGCTTCCAAAAACACCGATTTTTCTTAAATATCAGCAGTGGAAACACCAAATTCCGTTTCCAAATGCTTTTCAAGTGAATTTTAGGCTAAAAATTAGTTATTTCTGACCCAGTTTGTTAATACTGGAGCCACTACCACCACTTATATTTTTTGGTCGGGGGAGGGGTCCCTTAACCTGTCTCGGGGGGGTGAGGGGGGGTTTGGCCTTTCCAGCAGGGGGGTAACCCCCCAAACCCCCCTAGTACATGTATGAATGTATTGTACATACACTGTTACTCACCGGTCAAACTATGAGGCACAGATTAATCTTAAGGAGAGATGTTTAGCAGAGGATCG
Organism: Sabatieria punctata; assembly: GCA_030248155.1. NCBI lineage: Eukaryota > Metazoa > Nematoda > Chromadorea > Araeolaimida > Comesomatidae > Sabatieria > Sabatieria punctata. The sequence continues at coordinate 37,922 of JASANB010004563.1, read as the reverse complement.
GTCAAGACGGGTCTGTCTGTTTGTTCCTGAGGCGAGGGCGCTAAGCAACGGCTAGATTCAAATCTGCCTTTACCTGCCCGTCGCTCAGTCGGCTAATTATTAATTGAGCGCACGCCCGACAGCTAATGAGGCTCGGCTGACGCTCACAGGGCTTCTCTTCTCTGATCAGACACGCGAAACTAGAGCTGCACCATAGCTCAATAATTGGAATGTTTGAGCTTAGTATTGGCTTCCACTTTAAACAATGATTGACAGACAAACAGCTAGCGTTTCGATGAGGATTAGGCATACCCAAACGGCTACCAGTCTAAAGCAAGTTGCAACCAATTTGAGCACGCTTTTTTAATAACAATCAATGTTCAAGTAATATGTAATAATCTTTTATCAATGTAAATCTATCACATTTAGCAGTATTCGTGTATACCACATTGAGAGAAAGATGAGAAAGTAAGGTATGTGCAATGGCGTAGCTGGGAATCGAACCCAGCACCTTTGGATTGCCGGTCCAGTGCTCTAACCACTAAGCTACACCGCCGATACCAGACCAACACCTTAAACTCAGTATTGGTGGTACACAGATTGTCAGCACTCACACCGCACATAGAGAAAATACAGTACCTACTGTTGTTTGGTATTGGGTTTTCCGTTTGTGTATGTATATACGCATTTACCTTCAAATGTGTATGGTAATTTATGTATACACATTCAACAAGACAATGTGTATTTTTGTGTATAGTATTTGTGTGTGTATTGTACTGAAAATGCAAATTTTTGGTAGATTTTGAGCCAGAAATGCTAAGAAAATCAAATCTCTCAATGTCTGTTGCTATAAACCTTGGATAGCTTTGAAATCGAGTTACTAAGGCCATTTGAAGGCTTTATCAGGATATCTACCGTTTATTACTGCATCAAAAACATCGAAATTTTACGATTCTGCTCGAAATTTTATCGACTTTTGCTGATCAAATACACATACACAAAAATACACATTTTGAGTACTGTTTGTGTATGGTAATGTGTATCCGAATTTTCAATGTATATTTTTGTGTATGGTAAATGTGTATGTGTATACACAAACAACAGTAACTTTGAGCCAAGTATCTCTGAAACTAAGGCGACTAGGTCAATAAAAGTTTAACAATCTTTCGATAATTTGTCATTCTTTGATTCAAAAAGGATGTATTCAAATAGGTTGATATATATGGTTGCAAAAGTAAACATCTGTTGAGTTGTTTTAAACCCCGCTTGTTCATTGACAAAATTTCTGTTCTGAATTTGACGGCAAATATCTCAATAACTAGGCAGAGTATCTTGATACAAGTTTCATCAGTTTTTCAATGATTTATCTATACTTCAGTTAAAAAAAGATTCACTCAAATCTGCGGGGTTGTTATTTAGACGGACCCTGTACATATGTACTGGCGTGAATTAAAAGCAAGTAATGTTTCACGATCTCCATTTCATGTCCTTGAAATTTGAAAGACATTGGGTGCTAGTCCTACGTTTTTCATGCTCCATCGTTCTGAAAGAATGAATGAATTTACTAATGAAAAACAGAAAACTGAATAGCACAACGCTGTACTGGCAATTCTAGCAATTTTCATCTCTGTAGTTGTAAAATAAAAACGTACAAATATTGGGTGCAGAAAAGACTATGGTCCTAGTTAGATTCGGCCATTTTGCTAGCACACGATTACTGTTTAAGTGCAAATGTGAAAATTTTACATCTCCATTTAGTTCAGAAGGGCAAAACTAAGAGCTAAGGAGGGCCAACAGGATTGGGTTTGACCAAGATAAACTACCGTCCTGCTCTCAACCAGAATGCCCAACCGCCACGATTGGACCAAAATTCGGCCAACAGCGACGCGTTTGTTGGCGTAGTTGGTGAAATTGTGATTAGTATTGGTGATCCTGCAGGTCATTTGGTCATTTGTTGGTCAGTTGGTCCAAAATTGGCAGTTGGTCGAGCTGTTTGAGAGCATAAGCACGCTAGCACGGAATAATAAGAGGCATGCAAAACTGACGAGATGGTATCCCTTTGAAGTTAAATTCAGAAAACCTAAAAAGGACAGGCGGTCTATTTTATTCCAACCCAACACTGTATTTCCCAACTTTCTCACTCCACTTTTTCAAATGGACGTCGTTTGGGCAATCAATATCAATGTCTGAACTGTAGTCAGAGGTGAATTAACTGAATGCGCTTGATTTATACCTGAAAATGCATCAACGAAACGGGAAAACCATAAAATACAGTAACTTACCCATGATTTCCATCCAACAATATGTAGTTTACCTTCCAATCGAATCCGATCCAATGTGCGGGGGACCTTACGGCCCTACGCTCAGACCTATGTGGTACATTGCGCAACCGCCGGGGTTCGTCATCTCGGACGTTTCCCTTCTATCACTGCCAGCCACTGTAGCCATGCTGTTGGGCGCTAGGTACTAAGAGAGTGCCTGGCGCGTTGACGTCGTGGTGCTGACAGCTCCCAACGGCCGCCCGGCCAGGGCACTAAACCGGTATAGGCCGTGTTGCTGATTTCTCAGACAGCCCCCTGGCGTCATTGATCTTCTTTTCCAACGTGGCATGCTATTGGAGCGGCTTCCGTGCAACGGCAGATCCAGCCGGTACCCATTTTACCTACTCGCTGTCTGTAACCAGCTTTCGGTGGCGTGGGTGGAGCGTTATGCCGACAACCAACTCTTTGAGGCAAGAAACTTGCCGCGCCGAGAGGATGAGCGCACGACGTCGCGCACAGTGGCCATGCGGCCTAAACCACTACACCAACTGTGCCGGCAGTAGTTTACCTTTCTCAATCTATAGGTTTGGAATAAGAATGGATGCCTGGCTGCCACGAGTATGATTAAACGAAATCAATGTTGAGCAGGTTGCAGCGATACAAACATTCCTAAATTTTAAGATAAGAAGCGATCTCAAGTCAGGTTCAGGTGAGCTCAGTTTTAAAGGAGGAAATTCTGCATTTGCCTGCATAAGAATGATGTGGCAAGACAAAGATGCCAGCCTAGGTACTGGAGTCTTAGCCATTTTCTCTGGTCAGTCAACACAAGTTAGATTTCTGGCTGTATGCCTATTTTTCGGTAATGTTTCATTAGGATTTTCAAATACATGTTTATATACAAAGTAGGTTCAAATCGGGGATGTGAGGTGTGTATTTTTCCGGTGTTTTTTTTCATTTTTTTTCCAAAAAACGGTTTTTTTCCAATGGGTCGGAAAAAAGCATGAATCACGGAAAAAACTCTAAAAGTAGCTAATTTATGTCATTTTTCTATTAAAGGAAAAATAGCCATCCCTGGTTCAAATGTATATGAATAATAAATGTATATATGCATATGCAAACAAAAATTGAATTAATGCATATTTGTATATTTTTACAAAGCTGCAGAATTTTGCAAAAAAATATTTTCTAGTCAGAATTCGCTTGCAACAACAATATTGCTAAATACGATCAAACTATTTCAGTCTTGAGAAAACAGTGAATTCCAAGCACAAAATGTCTTACGCAAGAGAAAGCGACAAAATCTACTCGGTATTAGGTTAGTTCAAGTGTAGTAGTTAGAACAGTGACGCAATCCTGATTGCAAAAAACTTATTTCATCATTAAGCTAACAAACAAATGAAGTTTGAGATAAATGAACACAAAATTTTTCATTTCCATCAGAAATGCTTGAACCAAGGGACTTGAACAAAAAGAAAATGATTTGCAACACTTCATTTCCTCTCCCTCCTACCATCAACCAACCTGTGTGTAGTAGCAAGTAGATTAATTTTACCTATCCGAATGCTTCTGAGTGATAGCCGGGTGGAAGATAGGGTCAATTTCGGAGCAAAATTTTGATATAGTACATTGTTTTTGCAGAGATAATCATAAATTAGCACTACATACTATCACCAGAAATATGCAAACGGAAATATACAAACCGTTTACATATTAGGTTTGTTTGCATACAGTATGTACGTATAAAACATATTGATATTGGACAAAAGAGAACAATAACATCAATTTTATGTATATATTAAAGAAGACAACTTTCTGTCCAATTTATGCTTGAAGTGAAACATTGCTATCGTATAGCACGAAAGCTACAGAAAACCTTTCAAATGTGAAATTGTGTCCTACCCCGGCCTCAGTGAGAGCAATGATACAATGTATGTGCAAATCAGATTCACACTAAAAGTGTCTACCTGTATTGCAATGTACGCAGAAGCTCAGCTCGCAGAAACATCGGTTTCCCACAACACAACTCCAGCAGGAACTTGAGCTTCGGCTCATGACTTGACGTCAGGGATGTGAGGTCTGTTTTTTGTTTATTTTCCCCCGAAAAACCCTGGTTTTTTCCTAAGGGTGGGAGAAAACATAAATCGTGGGAAAAAACACATGATAAAAACACCTAATATATATCATTTTTCTAATAAAAAATGGACTTTTGCGATGTACAATAGGCCATACAATACTGACTCAAACCTGTTAGGAAAACAACAGAAAAGACCAAATTTGGCATGATAAAAAAAATGCAAACTGCTGTAAGAAAATTTGCTTATAGCGTTTATTGATGGAGCCTGTCAGGCACTGTTGTATGCCAGTTTCGTGATTTATATCTATGTAACACGTGTATTTCTGGTCTGAAAAGACTGAGGAAGGCGCTAGAAAGCGTTAGGAATTATAAAACCAGTCTAGGATACTCAGGACTTGGGCTGGAGTTTTTTCCGGGATTTAGGAAAAAAACCTTAAAAAAAAACTGAAAAAACACAGGCCAAGGTTTTCTTTGGAAAAATATCCATCCCTGCTTGATGTTCACTTCCACGATACCTTGCTAAAGTAAGAAAAGCAGAGTGGTAGGTGAAAGTAAAAATCGGCCAGATCTGAACCGGTTCTGCCAAATATAAAATTAACGTAAAAATAAATATGACGTACCTCCTGAGAACAGACTGCCTAAGTCCGATTTTCTAACCGCGGCCCAAGTTCGGATTTTAAACAGTCAGGGAAATGAAATAACAACACACAGTATAGTTAAAAATAAGGCCCATCGCTTTTTCGGCCTTCACTCAAGCGTTTCGTTCTCAATCACTTCTTTACCGATTTGGCTCAAATTTTCAGCAAAAATTAACAACATGGTTGGCTAAATATTCTGCAAGTGTGGTGCCAAAATTCCGACTCATGCTGGTTTTATGACCCGAAAACTAGGAATGAGGGTGGTCCACACAAATTTATTTTTTTCGGTAATACAAGGAGTGCAGGCCTGAAACTTGCAGGAATGATTGGTGTTGCTATTGGGCATAACATACTAAGCGGGCAGCCCTGTAGCTCAAAGGGCACTAAAATGGGGGAATTTCAAAAACATGACGAAATATGACTTTTCTTCGTAAAACCGGCAAAATGACGATTCTAAAGATTTTCGATTTTCAAAAAACGCTGCAGGGATGGTTTCTATGGTGTGGAACAGAGCTTAAATATCAGGTTCATTTATTTGTCGAACTTCCTGCTACAATCTATGTTGATTAACAACAGATTCAGTGCTTTGATTCTAGAAGGTGCGGATTTCTTATGGGATTTTCACTCATGTATTTGAAATTCCCCAATTTGAGTGCCCTTTGAGCTACAGGGCTGCCCGCTTAGTATGTTATGCCCGATGGCAAGACCAATCATTCCTGTAAGTTTCAGGCCTGCACTCCTTGTATTACCGAAAAAAAAATAAATTTGCGTGGACCACATTCATTCCTAGTTTTTGGGTAAAAAAACCAGTATGAGTCGGAATTTTGGCACTAAACTTGCAGAATATTTAGCGAACCATGTTGTTAATTTTTGCTGAAAATTTCAGCCAAATCGGTAAAGAATTGACTGAGAACGAAACGTTTGAGTAAAGGCCGAAAAAGCGATGGGACATTTTTTTGATCTATTCTGTATATGGTACCAGTACACATTATGGAAACGTCAAGTGTTAGCATATATGGTATCCCCTCCTTACATGGTATGGTACTAGCACCATATACGGTACCCCTTCGACCAGGGCTTCAGATGGTACATGTACACAGCGTAGGCCGTTCTGAATCAGCCATTTCAAAATGTTTTCAGTAGCACAGTTGAGGAAAAGGGTACTCAAAACATTTTTGATAAGTTTATAGGGCATGAACGACAGCCGTAGCAAGAGCAAAGAAACAAACAAACAAAACAACAATATAGCACCAGTAGATCAAGAAAAAAGACAGATTAGACTATTCTTCAAATGTAGATAGTAGAGGCCGATGATGTGAATCAGCCATTTCAAAAAGTTTTGAGTACCACAGCTGATGAAAAAGAGTACTCAAAATTTACCTCAGTAAATTGGGTTTTAACCAATGATAAAACGCTGGCAAGTGGATGCGTCGGTTTGAAACGATAAAAAAACGGGTTTTCGATTGTTCAATAACAGAACGACTTCGAAGACATTACCGGAGTTTTCCACTTATGAGACCTGGTCTTATAACTGAAAAATGCCCAAATTTAGGTTCACTTTTTGGCGCCCTTTTGAAGACCATGGTCTTATAACTGGAAAATGTTCATTTCACTGCAAAAAAGGATTTTTGGCCAATAGTTGAATTTGTTTTTCACCTAGATGGCTGTTCCGGACATGCCTGACCAGTTTACGCTTAACTTGTAAAACTTTATTTGAAATTGCAAAAAGAAATGTTGTGTTGAAGCATAGCAGGTAGTGTACTGCGTTCAAAACAAAAATCAGAGTCATGTTTTATCTATATTACGTACTTCTGCCTTTGTTTTCTCACGATGGACAACTTTTGTTCACTTTAAAAACAGTTAATTGTGTGCTAAAATCGGTCAATTAAACTAAGACCATGGTCTTTTAACTGGAAAATGGGTGTCAATGAACCAAGTTTTCTGACCACCTATTTGAAGAGCATGGTCTTATAACTGGAAACAAAAACCTATATAAAGACCATGGTCTTCTAACTATGATGGTCTTATAAGCGGTAATCTCCGGTATGTCAAGGACACTCAGTGTCCTGCCTGAAGTTTGTTTGTTTATAAATTGGCGCCTCCGGTTAGGACTGCGTTTATGGCGCCTGGTTACTTGATAATCAGGGCGCTCTTGTGCGCAGTTTCGTGTTTTCTTGTTTTTATAACTATCGATTGACGCGAGACGTGGAAGCGTCGACTGCTCTGTGTGGGTGCGGCTCCTAACAGTAAACTTTCTGTTCTGAACTTGGTGGGCTTTCCGTTTTCTGTCCCGTCGTCGCGGATTAAACGGACAACAATAATTCCTTTACTACTAGGATCATTCATACAAGACCGTTTGGAAAACCGTTCACATCACTAATCAATACACTACTATTGTATCATATGCAACAGATCCTCCGCCGATGTGTTGGGGTTTGAGCCCACATTCGAAGGAGTAGAGCATACATGTAAGACGTCCGGACCGGCGTGGGGGAAAGGGAAGGGGTTTCTGTGAGGTGGTGGGGCTTCAGGGAGGTTTCGTCAAGACGGGGCTCCAAAATTACAAAAAACTTCAAAACGTCTGGAATTGAACACGTTTTTCTCAGTAACGAGGCTAAAAATCGCTATTTCAAGCTGCCAAACAGCGTTTTTGGGCTAAAACAGGCAAAAAAGCATAGAAACGGTTTCCAAAAACACCGATTCCTCATAAATACCAGCACTAAATTCGATTTCCAAGGGCTTTTCAAGGGAATTTTAAGCTAAAAATTAGTGATTCCTTCGTGAGTTTTTTAGTAGTGGAGCTCTTCTAGTACAGTCCCGCTCTCAAACTGCCTGTCAAAGTGCGTCAAAGTTGATCAAAGTTGGTCAAAGTTCAGCCCGCATTCAAAGTAGTCAAAGTCAGTCAAAGCTAATCAAAGTTGTAACGCCGGGCGGCACAATCGATAATTTTTATTCAGCCGAGGGTGGCGCCTCCACTATTTTTCTCCACCTGCCAGATAACTTTAGGAATGTGGCAAATGTAGGTTCTACACTTTTCGACAGTTACTATCTCTTCCCAAAAACGAAAAATACTATCAATCAAATCCTGCTTATTGTGCGGCTGCGCTACATTTCTCAGAAACTCTTTCAGCTCATGCGATAAAAGTTCAATTGGGTTCAAATCGGGAGATTCTGGAGGCCAGAATGAAGGGTCATAATTAATGTCATGCTCATCCATCCATTTCATGGTCGCTTTGCTCGTGTGGCATGGCGCCGAATCTGCTTGCAGTACGTAGTGATTGTTGGGAAATCGGTCTCTGACGAACGGCACAATTGCTTTGTCTAATAGTTCACAGTACTTGACTGAGTTGATACGAGTTTTGCCGTCAAGTAGAACGAGGGGTGTTCTTCCTTCCCAGCTGATTCCTCCATATACAGGGTGTGTCAAAAAAAAACAACCCAGCAGATTTTTTGCTGTAGCAACCGCAAATCTTAACCGATTTGAATGAATCCTGTTTTAAATGAAAGATAAATAAATTCTTGAAAGATTGATGTAACGTTTATTAAGATAGCCAGCTTGGTTCCTGAGATAGTCGCTCTCAAAGTCAAAACCGCGATTTTGACTGTGAACAAGAGGAATTTTTTATTATTCCGCTGCACTTCATAATAAAACGGATTCCTGCTACTGCTGAGGGCTATTGGAGGCTTTACTGGTGACACACAAACTCGGTTCACTTCAACAGTAAAGTGTCATTAGCCCCCAGCAGCAGGAATCTGCTTTATTATGAAGTGCAATGGAATTGCTCTTGTTCACTGCCAAACTCTGTTTCGACTTTGTGGGCAAATATCTCAAGAACTAGGCAGTGAATCTCAATAAAAATTGCACCAATCTTTGAAGAATTTATCAATCTTTCATTCAAAGAAGGAGTCATTCAAATCGGTTAAGATGCGTGGTTGCAAAAGTAAAAAATCTGCTGGGTTGTGTTTACCACTCTTGTTCACTGCCAAAATCTCTGTTTTGATTTTGAGGGCAAATATCTCAGGAACTAAGCAGGCTATCTGAATAAGCGGTACATAATCTTTCAAGAATTTATTTATCTTTAATTTAAAAAAGGATTTATTCAAATCGGTTGAGATACAGCAAAAACTCTGCTGGGTTGTTTTTTTTTGGCACACCCTGTATGTGCACTTTTACAGGGTATTTCGCCTTTGATCTCAGCCGCATGAAAGCCTCTCCCCGTCGGATATAAAAGCGCTTGCGGCAATTGTCTAACTGCACACAACATTCTTCAGTAAATACAGCTCTGCGCAGCCAATATTATGAAACCGTCCATTACAGAAGGTCTACGTTAGCAGCAACCCAGCCGAGTTTGGCTCGAACGCGTTTGACTGTTGAAACAGAAAAGGTTTGATGGCCGCCGCCTGTAACATACGTGAAATGCTGTTCTTACTCTACTTTTGTTGTTTTCGCCGTGAATGTGATGTGCTTGTAATTATATTGTGTGGGTAAATGTGTCAGTCAATCAAAGTCAATCAAAGTGAGTCAAAGTCACAGTCAAAGTCAAGTCAAAGTTGCTCAAAGTTGATTCAAAGTTGCTGTCAAAGTGCTGTCAAAGTTGTTCAAAGTAGGCCCTGGCTCTTTGACTGGGTCAACCAAAGTCAGTCAAAGTGGCCTATTCTTAGCATGCGTCTACTTTGATTAAATTTAATTAAATCGCGGAAATTAAATCCGAATTAAATCGCGGAAAAAACTCCAGCTCAAGTTCTGAGTATCCTAGCCTGGTTTTATGATTCCTAACGCTTTCTAGTGCCTTCCTGAGTCTTTTCAGAACAGAAATACCCGTCTTACATAGATATAAATCACGAAACAGGCATGAAACAGTCTCTGACAGGCTCCATCAATAACAACATATGCAAATTTTCTTACAGCAGTTTGCACTTTTGTTTTAGATTGCCAAATTTGGTCTTTTATGTTGTTTTTCTAACAGTTTTGAGTCAGTCTAGCCTATTATACATCTCAAAAGTCCATTTTTTAACTGAAAAATGACATAAATTAGCTATTTTTAGCTTGAGTTTTTTTCCGCGATTTATGTTTTTTTCCGACCCTTAGGAAAAAACCGGTTTTTTTCCGAACAAAAAACGGAAAAGACGCCGGAAAAAACACACCTCACATCCCTGGTGTGGACGCCAATCCAAAACAAACTGCATCCACTTACAGAAACGATTATAAATTGGATGGTCGAGAAAAAGACAGGCAGAGAAGACGGCGCACCCAAAGTTAGTTAGAAACCTTCCTGCTACCACAAACATTACATAATAACTACTGATGAGACTATTCTTTTAATTGTATTGTATTTTATTTGTAATTAGCTGTCTCCATAAAGCACAAACAATGGCACAACAAAACAAGGTCAAGATATGGATTATGTACAGTAGTGTAGGTAGAATGGCAGACAGCTGAGCAGGTACAAGGTTTGAAACAATCAAATTGCCTTTGGTCAGGTACATCTTCTGCTAAAACAAAGTGGATTCATTTATCTATCAGTCAGACTCTGCACAGATTTCCCGGTAGACAGCTCAAAACAGAAGGACAGCAACCATGGTCTATACAGCTAAAGGTTTTGGTTCAGCCTCAGTAATAGGCCAGTTGGTTTTTATTAGCCAAATTCGATAGACAGTATTTTAGGTTTTGGTTCAGCCTCAGTAATAGGCCAGTTTGTTTTTATTGGCCAACGTCAATAGACAGTATTTTAGCGCACTTGGCAGATATTTTGGCATCCAGATCAACAATGTTTGGATGGTAGTTGATCGGGTCAGACAAGCGTGCTTTTGCTCTCTCTCGCCATAAGACTAGCTTATAAACTGCACAGATTGTGCGCAAAGTTTTACGCATAGTAGGTTGTAGATCTGGCCCAAGGCCTCCGTTTGAGCGAATGGTGTCCCAGTTGAAGTTTAGACTTTGGCTTAAACTCTTTACTACCATTTGTAGCCTGTGGCGAAGTTGTTCGTATTTTCGGCAGTCACTAAAGAAGTGTTGTGGGTTGTCCCGGTATGGGATACCACATGCCACGCACGATGTATTGCCATTTTCCGGCAAGATACAGCGAAATGGAAGTGCTCTGTGCACTATTTGGTAGCTGAGAATTCTCTCACGGCTTGGCAGTTGTTTGCTAAGAACTTGGGCCCACACTCTATCCCAGTCTAGTAGCGGTTCTCTGTCTATACAGCTGACGGAGGCCGATCCAAGGTTAAGTAAGGTCCAATAAACTGTTCTGGGCTTGAAATCTGCCCAACGAATTCTATTCAAACTATTCTTTTAATTGTAGATAGAGCAGGCCGATGTGAATCAGCCATTTCAATGCTAGCAAGTGGATGCGTCGGTTTGAAACGATAACAAAACGGGTTTTCAAATTGTTCAATAATTCATTCATTCAATAATAATTGTTCTGAACTTTGAAGACGTTAACAAACAAATCAATACATTTCTGTCATATGCAACATAACCTCTCCTCAACCGAAGTGTTAAGTGGGTTGAGCTCAAATTGGGAGTGCGGTAGAGTACTAAAAATCGGTTAAATTAGGCATTCTCTGATCTCTGATCTGAAAAGTGCTAGCAGGTATGGCATGGGGATGGGCTAAACCAGGGCTACCCTTATTTGTAAACGAACCGTGCACATGTATCCGTGCACATGCCATTCTCTAATACCCGGAAATACTGGGAAATCAATTTTGTAGCAGTATTATAGGTTTTCGCTCTTTCTGTAACATAGACTGTACATAATCCAACTTCACTCTACTTGAAAAAACAATGTGTATTTTTGTGAATTGTAAATGTGTATACACAAACAACAGTAAGACCCTGCTATAGTAGTCAGAAAGACTGGAAATTATCTTGTATAAATACAAACAACCAAGGTGAAATAGATGCAAACAATCACGACAGAAATCAGCGAATTTACAGCTTCAAGCAGCTCAGCCCACAATGCCTTATTTGGATCTAACGGCTCACTCCTATCTACACAATAGCACAGCAATCTCTGATTCAGCGACTTCGTGGTGAGACTTAGGTTGTGATTTGGCGGGAACTTGAAATCTCGTATGGACAAAGCGTACAGGATCAGATTGGTCAGCAAACTAGCCAGAGTCACCGAAACCGTCACTTCATAGAACTGATCTAAAATAGGACAAAAAGCAGACAAAAATCGAACAATTCTATTATTTACAAATTCTAGGCATTTCCTCTTGTCCATGGCCGATTTGAGTGTGTTTGGAGGTCAGAAATTGGAAGCAGAGAAACTGAAGCAGAATGGCGAATAGTTTAACTACTAATTGTAGCTTCAGTTGACCAAATAAGGGCGTTATCAGCGCGAAACAAGCACTGAGCGCCAGTGGCGTTAACAGTTCCAGTTCGAGTACTTTAGAATTGCGTTCTAACAATATACAAATTTCCAGTCGACTTGTTGAGCCGTCTGCTATCGTTCTAAAGCTGGTCTGTCCAACTTTCCATATGTGGGAGACAAATTTGGGCGCGAAATTCAAATTTGAATTCAACAATTTGTAGGTGATTGAGTCTGAAATCGGAGAGCAGAGATAAACGTATCTATGTTTTTAGGGTTAACCTGAAGATTGCTGGTCAGTTAACTGAAAACAACAGTTGTGCTGGTCTCTGGGGAAGTTTTTGAAGCTGGCATCGCAGGATACTGTAGGAGTGAGCTCTGCGTTGGCCGATACAGTACCGTTTGAACTGACCAGCACCTTCTGCATCTGATTGTACGGTACAGAAGTGCCACCCTCTCTAAATAAAACAATATATACAGTCAGGCACTTAACGCCGTTTATGGTAACGACACCATATACGGTGCCGGTACCATGGTACCGGTACCTAGGGTAGTGGTGCCATATGGTACCGCCACGTTCGGCGACTGTGGTGGTACTGTACCATATATGGTACCCCTACCCATGGCCATGGGGCCGGTACCATATATGGTACGAACGACCTACCTAGGCTAGTGGCCCCATATATGGTACCATCACAGTGGCCGAACGTGGGGTACCATAGTGTACTGTATGGTACCGGTACCATATATGGTGCCAGTACCACAAACGGCGTTTAGTGCCTGACTGTTTCAAACCTGGAGACAAAGCTGGGCAGCCAAATGTCATGTGGATTGCGAATTCTCAGCGTGTCCGTTTTCCATCTTTGTGCATCCCATTTTAGTCGTTCGTCAGTCCAGCTGGTTTTGACAACGCCAAAAAATGCCGCTGTTCGCATCGAGTCTGTCTAAAGGTCTTAGTTTTGCAGGTTTTTAACTATACTTCTGTCGATTAGAGCTTCTTGTAATGAGCGTAACCATACATGTTGTCCAACAGTCTTGCTTGGGCGACAAATAAAGTTCAGTTCAGTTCAGTTCAGTTCATGTAACAGCTCCGGGCCGACCTGGGGGTACTGTTGATTGGGTATACCGAACCCATACCGAAAAATGGGTATTTTTGGGAATACCTACCCAATCAATACCTACCCATTCCAGGTATTTTAATAAATACCCATACCGGGTATACCGATTATTTTGGGAATACCCAGGTATTTGGGAATCGGTATTTTTTTGTCCAGCTTAGTGCAATTTTTATCGAAAATTCCCTATGATCACAATGTTTTCTTTGTAATTTTGTATTTTTGTGGCATGCACAAACACATTCTATGTATTAGGATATCCTTTCAAAATATCGAGTTTGAAGGATTTTTAGTGCTCTGACTGACCCTACTCCCTGTCACAAACTTGCTTTGCCACTAGAAAGCGTTGTTCTAGTTTTGGCTTAACTTCACACTGCTCCATAATAATCAAGTCTCTACAGTATGTACTTGATGTACAGTACATTCACAGTCAACAAAATAGCCCCGCATTTTGTCACTGCTCGCTAGATCTCTATACTGCACACTAGCATGCCTTTAAAGGACTAACTACAGTACAATGGAACTTTTCTCTTAGCCAAAATTATTTATAGAGACAATTTTCACTCAAAAACTAAAAAATAGTTTCAAAATTCCTAAAAAAACTGTAAATCCCATTGCTTTTGATGGATTTTCTAGCTCTGACCTTGGAGATGACTAAATGCATGGCCTTGTAAATGGGAAATGTCTTGACTTTGTAAAACATTTTCAGCAACTACCGAATAAATGCCGGAATAAATCAAGGGTATGCCGAAAAACACCTACCCATACCGAACCGATTCCAGAAAATCCCATACCCAAACAACAGTACCTGGGGGGTCGGGGGTTTCCTCAGGTTGGGGATCGAGGAGGGGTTTCGCCCAGAGGGGGGTCCAAAATTTAAAAAAGCTCCAAAACGACGGGAAATGCGTTTTCAACACGTTTTTTCAGTAAGGACGCTAAAAATCGCTGTTTTAAGCTGGCTTCCAAAAGCGCCGATTTCTCTTAAATATCGGCAGTGGAAACGGAAAATTCGGTTTCCAAATGCTTTTCAAGCCAATTTTAGGCTAAAAATAAATGATTTCTGAGCCGGTTTCTTACATAGTACTGGAGCAACTTCTAGTACTTGTATTTTTGGGTCGGGGGTCCTTTAACCTGTCTCGGGCGGGGGGGTGGGTGTTTGGCCTTTTCACCAGGAGAGTAACCCTCAACCAGTCAAGCCCCTAGTAAGTTTATGAGCGTAAAGCGATTTAGTTGAACGAAACAAAAAAGAAGTTAACTTAAGCAGTAAAATATCCGCTTTGAAACACTCTTTCACTAACCAAATGGATTCGTCTGAGTGTCAGATTTTGCAGTCGAATCTGCAATTTTTCAGTCAGTTTCATCGGCGGTCGAAATGCCTTTAGTGATCCAATCGTTTTTGTCTCTCGTCTAGCCTTATCTGTCAGATGGTAAAAAAGGCAAGTCTCCAAAATCAGGTACCGATGCGCGGCCAAGCGTTCAACTTCTAAACATTCAAGAATTATTATAACTTTTATTTTCTAGAACCTGTTATTTGTACGAATATCGCCATTTTTGATCCAGTCGCATTCGTTGTAGACCATCTGGCAGCTGACAAAACAGGAAGAAAGTAGAAAAGTGAGAAAGCCCGGCTGCATAACTTCGAGAGAGACCGGCGCTAGCTGACACTGAAACTGCTTTTCGAGAGTTTGTTTGCTTCCGGTGCCTAGCTCAAGACGGCGCTTAGTAAATCGGTGTTTGCTTTCCCACTGGCAGCTAATTTCTTTTAAAAAGAAATCCAAAAGGCTGACCTTTCAGAAAGCAGGAAATTCAACACGTTTTCTATGTACAGTAGGTCATACATGGGCCGGTGGGGGTAAGGGGGGTATACCCCTACCCGTCGGCCGGCCATACCCTCATACATGCAACAGGGGGGGTCTGGGGGGTCTGCCCCCACCCGACTTAGGCCAGACCCCCCCCGGATGGGGACCCCCCCCCCCGAGACGATTTCACCAACCCCCCCTCCGATTTTTCTGGCAAGGAAAGTTTCGAGCAAAATTTTGCAAATTTTACAATTTCACACACAAAAATTGCCAAAATCGCCTGCAAAACAGAACTTTTTAGCTGTATTTCAGCCCAAATTAGCGATTTTTGGCAATTTTTAGCCAAAAAATTGCGATTTTTTTCGATTTTTGAGCGTTTTTTGGTGCCCACCCCCTCCCCCAAAATTTTAGCTCAACCCCCCCCCGGCCGGCGCCAGACCCCCCAACCCCCCTCCCCCCATCGGCGGATGACCTGTTACATGTATGATACCCCTCCCTCCTCCACCCACCCCCTCTCCCGGAGGGGAGGAGAATTTTCGCTTATTTAAGGCAAAATAGGCGCTTTTTGGCCTTTTTCGGGCCCCCCCCCCCCCCGCCCCCCCCCGCGAGGGTCTCCAACCCCCTACCCCCCTCCGGATTTTTCCGGCCCATGTATGCAGTAGGTGTAAAGTAGTGACGTAAAATTATGGAATTTCAATTTCCATTGGAATTATGGACTCAGTTTTGAATTTTAATTTAATTAAATTAATTCGAATGTGTTTCTATCATACATGTAACAGGGGGGTCTGGGGGGGTCTGCCCCCCACCCGAAATAGGCCAGACCCCCCCCCGGATGGCCCTCCCCCCGAGACGATTTCACCGACCCCCCCTCCGATTTTTCTGGCAAGTAAATTTTCGAGCAAATTTTTGCAATTTTTTACAATTTCATACACAAAAATTGCCAAAATCGCCTGCAAAACAGCACTTTTTAGCTGTATTTCAGCCCAAATTAGCGATTTTTGGCAATTTTGTCAAAATTGGTGATTTTTGAGCGTTTTTGAGCGTTTTTTAGTGCCCACCCCCCTCCCCCCAAAATTTTGCCTCAGACTTCCCGGCCGGCGCCAGACCCCCCCCCCACCCCCCTCCCCCCTTCGGTCGATGACCTGTTACATGTATGGTTTCTATTATTTTCAATTACAATTATAATTTCAATTAAGTTATGGAACCGCACGACGTCGCGCACAGTGGCTTTTGCGGCCTAAACCACTACACCAACTGTGCCGGCCGAGACGATTTTTCCGACTCTCCCCCTCAGATTTTCTGGCAAATAATTTTTCGAGCAAATTTTGCGATTTTTAACAAGTTCGAAATGCTTTCCTGAAATGAGTCTTCATTGGAAGCTTTTCTCTAATTTTTTTCAAAAAATAGCATAACAACGCTATATACCCTGTGATATAAAAGTAGACAAGTTGTAAATACTGTTAAAAGATTCTTTTTAAAAAACGCACTTCCAGGCGTTCTGGAGCTTTTTGAAATTTTGGACCCACTAAGCAAAACCCGCCTTAACCCCCCTAATGACATGGAGCCCCCTACCGTAAGCAAACCCAGACCTGCATGCAAGCGATATATGGTTGACCAAATTTACATTTCTTTCTGCCAACCAATGTTTCAAACGGTTCTTAAGAAATACTGAGTCCACTGACTATAGTACTTATCGTTCTTTTCTACATTTTATAGGGGATTCACAATTTCCCATGAACGCAGGCAGGTCTAGATTTAATAATGTTTATTGCACACGTTGTTATTTACAGATCATTTTCACAGCATGGCGACCAGGACAAAAAGAGAAGCTCCAGTGCAAAGCGGCTTGCCGGCAGTGCACTTTACGCAAACCGCAATCCTCGATTACTAATTGTTATTTTGTCTTTAAATAGGCCTACCGAACGAGCAGCCACTCTCGTTCTTCCGTTAACAAATTCCAATTGTTAACTACTCTATTTGCAAAGAAATGCTTCTTTACGTTGATACGACTACTCTGCACTTTCATCATCTGTGAATGTCCGCGCGATTTTTCGCTGTTTACGCTCATTTCATTCGCTAGGTTTCAAATCCATTAATCCATTTTTTATCTTGTAGCATAGGATTAAATCTGTTTTCACCCTTCGTTTTTCTAACTTTTTCTATTTGTTTGTCGTTACCTCACCTCTGTTTCGATATGGCAATCTTTTCTGGCTCAGCCAAAACTTGAAAACTCAAGCTGAAATAGCTATTTTGAGATTTTTCTATTGTGAAAACTGACTTTGTTCTGTATAATAGGCCATACTGACTGAAAAACTGTTCGAGGAAACAACAGAAAAGACCAAATTTGACATGATAAAACAAAAAGTGCAAAACTTCTCTAAGAAAATTTGCATATAGCGTTCATTGATGGAGCTTCCGTCAGGCACTGTTGCACGCTCTCTTTCTGGTCTGAAAAGCCTGACAAAGGCGCTAGAAAGTGTTAGGAATCATGAAAGCAGTCTAGGATACTGAACTTGGGCTGGAGTTTTTCCGCGCTTTAGGAAAAAACTGGAAAAAACATCAGGTCGAGGTTTTTTCTGGAAAAAAAATCTATCCCTGCGCGAAATAAACATTGTTTTTCTGAGGGTGTATACACAAATTACCATACAGATTTGCCAATGAATGTGTATACCGTTTAATGAATGTGTATAATGAAAAATCCAATACCAAACAACAAAGTACGCTACGATAGGGCCGGAAAAAGTTACTCAAATCTCCGAAAATCGGGAACTTGCCAACAGCTGCATTTTGCCCAGTAGTTCTTTCCGTATTTTACGCATTTATTTCTCCAATAGATGGCTGGCCACTAAGCGCTCGAGGAATGAATGGGCTTCCAGTTAAATCCGAATCAACATAATCATAATACGTGTCCACTCGTGACGATGTCATGGTAGGCATAGGTGCTTTTGCAAGCAAAAGCTCCAGTCAAGAGTCAGTGACCCCTTCGAAAATGTCCATAAAGGGTATTTGTAAAAACTTCGCCGATAATACCACCCTTCACTAATTGCCGAGGTGTCTTCTAGTACCAGCTATAAGGCCAAGGTCTTCTGGCCTACTGCATTTACTTGCTTCTGTTTTATTCTGGCTTGGCAACTGACCCATCTAGTGCAAAAATATCTAGCTTATGAAGTTACTGTCGAACAGTATGCAAGAATACAGTTAATTTTTACTATATAATTATTCTGTTGGTGAAAAATATAAAAATATTCAGCCGATAATTTCACCAAAAAGTGCTGGCAATAGGTATGCGTAGTTGGGAAGCGATAAGTAACTGGAGATGCGAGAGCAACCTTATCAGCACCCAGTATTTCTTCTTCTTCGTATTGTGCCACGAGTTGATAGTGACAGTTGAGTTGCGACAGTATGGTTTCAAGTACAAAATATAATCAGCAACCACTTAAAGAAACGGTTTTTGCAAAAATATTTTATCCACAATGATTGAATTAATGGTCACGCAGCTTCATACATGTAACAGGGGGGTCTGGGGGGGTCTGCCCCCAACCCGACTTAGGCCAGACCCCCCGGATGGGACCCCCCTGAGACGATTTCACCGACCACCCCCTCCGATTTTTTCTGGCAAGTAAATTTTCGAGCAAATTTTTGCATTTTTTTACAATTTCACACACAAAAATTGCCTAAATCGCCTGCAAAACAGCACTTTTTAGCTGTATTTCAGCCCAAATTAGCGATTTTCGGCAATTTTTAGCCAAAAAATTGAGATTTTTTTCGATTTTTGAGCGTTTTTTAGTGCCCACCCCCCTCCCCCAAAATTTTGGACCTGCCCCGGCCGGCGCCAGACCCCCCAACCCCCTCCCCCCATCGGCGGATGACCTGTTACATGTATGCGAAGTTTACATACCAAACCCGGCAATTTACCCTCTCCAGACACACAAAATGACAAAACCAAAAATAAACTCACATCCTTCTTTACGGAAATGAAAACCTAAAACGAGCGAAGGTGGCAGTTAATATTTTTGGGGGGTTTATTTTTGGAAAAAAACCGGTAGATCTTTCTCCGTTTCAGCTAACATTCGAGGCAATGAAATTTCCAGCGGTCACATTGTGCTCTCTAAATCCATTTGTGAAGGAGAAAGCAATGGATGTTCCGCAAATCAGAAATCTGGTGAGTAAAATCGGCACATTCTCACAGCTAGCATCATACTGTTGTTCCAAATGTGTATGCGTATAAAGATTTAGTGTCAAATGTGTTCAGGGATGTGAGGTGAGTTCTTTCCGGTTTTTTTCTTAACGGTCAGAAAAAAACATAAATCGCTGAAAAGACTCAAGCTAAAATACCTAATTTATGTCATTTTTTAGATAAAGAATGGACTTTTGCGATGTATAATAGGCCATACTGACTCAGAACTGTTAGAAAAACAACAGAAAAGACCAAATTTGACAATCTAAGACAAAAAGTCAAGCTGCTGTAAGACAATTTGCATATTGATGGAACCTGTCAGGGACTGTTTCATGCCAGTTTCGTGATTTATATCTAAGTAAGACGTGTATATCTGCTCTGAAAAGACTTAGGAAGGCGGTAGAAAGCGTTAGAAATAATAAAACCAGTCTAGTGTTACTCAGAACTTGAGCTGGGGGTTTTATCGCGATTTTAGAAAAAAACCGGAAAAAAGTGGAAAACAACAGGTTTGTTCGGAAAAATATCCATCCCTGATGTGTATACAGAAAGAATGTAGACAGAACACTTGCAGGCAGCCGCCTACAACCAAGCAGTGGCCAGATTACACGAACTAAAGCATCCCACAACTACACCGGCGCCCCCTGGCGGACAACGACGGAAACGGGAGATGGGAGTGAGTGAATTGGTGGACGAAACTTGTTACAAGTCTAACCAAGGCTACTTCATGCCGGTCAGTTCTAACATTGGTCATGGTCACACTGAGGTTCAGCTACCCTGTCTCTGCATAAATGACCAGTGGGATTTTGTTTCTTACTGCGCCGCCAATAACTACTGGAAGATAATGACCTGTCTGAAATCGCGTAAGCTTCAAGATTCGATATATAGTATGCTTGTGTGAGGTTTATTGATTTTCTTTCAGGTTGCAAAGAGGACAATTTTTGCGGTCCTTATAAAAGCAACCGCACCTTTGGTTACAGTGGAAGCGAGAATGCTACCTGCGTTTGTAACACACTTCACGATGGCTGTTATGTGTTCAATAGCATTCCTGAAAGTTTACTGACCAGTGTACCAACCACTATTACTACTAGCTCCACTACCCTAGGCCCGATCTCTAGTAATTTGAATTTATCTACCACCAGCCAGGTTGACCAACCTCTGACAGATAGCACAAGCAACACTACTCTACCGCCTACTAGAAAGACCACAAGAAATTTTGTCAGAACTGAAGCTACCAACCCGACAAGTCCTGCAAGTTCACCTGAAAGTCAGGACTATGAGGATTATTACTCATTAGCTGATGAAGCCGAATTTGAGCAGTTGTTGAACTCAAGCTTGGAGGATTACGCGTTCGCTTTTGAAGTAAAGGACTTATATCATAGAAGTACTAAAAAACTTGTAATGATTGTGGCTGTTTTCCAGAATCTGACAGATGAAATGGCGATCCAAGCTAAAGCTAAGGAGACATTGGTCTTCATTGGCAGTGAACTTGATGACAAAACCAAGGAGAGGATATCAAACCCATTCTTCGATTTTATTCGCATGTGCTCCTTTGATGGCAAACAGTGTGACATGCGCAAGTAATTCTTGGTTTCACTGTCAATGTTATCGTTGTTCTCATTGTCATTATGCTCATCATCGTCATCATCGTCATTGTCATTATCATCGTCATCGTCATCGTCATCGTTGTTGTCATTGTTGCCATCGTGGTCATTGTTGTTGTTGTCGTCATCGTCGTCGTCATCATCATCATCATTGTCGTTGTCGTCATCGTCATCATCGTCATTGTCATCATCGTCATCCTCATCGTTGTCGTCATCATCATTGTCATGGTCGTTATCGTTGTTGTCATCGTCATCATCATCGTTGTCGTTGTTGTCATCCTCGTTGTCGTCATTGTCATCCTCATTGTCGTCGTCGTCGTCGTCGTCGTCGTCGTCGTCGTCGTCATCGTCGTCGTCGTCGTCGTCGTCGTCATCGTCGTCGTCATCATCGTTGTCGTCGTCGTCGTCGTCGTCGTCGTCGTCGTCGTCGTCGTCGTCATCATCATCATCATATCATCATCATCGTCATCATCATCATCATCATCATCATCATCATCATCATCATCATCATCATCATCATCATCATCATCATCATCATCATCATCATCATCATCATCATCATCATTGTTGTTGCTGTTATTCTGAACACTAATTTGCGCGATTTATGCCACGCGGCTGTTTTAAACCCACGTTTCCCTAATTGTTCATGAAATCAAGTGCGATTTCTTGCGTAAATTATCGCACCGGTCATGCTTTTGTCGTTTTAGCATAATTTTTTCTTGTGGCGCGAATTATTCATATCTGTTGCCCATAACTAAAAATGGTACCAACTGTCCCATAGAAAAGTCCTCCGCAGGTGGCTGTTATTAAATCCTATTTTGCTAATTTTCTATAAAATCGTGCGCGGTTTTTTGGATAAATTGTCATATCCGGTCATGCTATCGGCCGTTTCTTGTTCTCGTAGGTGTCGTCCTATTAAAAATGGTTCATCGTCATTCTCATTGTTCTTGTTGACTTGTCATCATAATGTAAACACCATGGTCATGTAAACATCATAGCGATAATAATTGTAATTTCATAGATAATAACAGTACCTTTCAGAGACTTCAAGAAATACTTCGACCCATTTTACGGCAATTGTTTCTCATTCAATTCTGACCCAGTGACCGCTCACACCTCAGGCAGAGCTGGAGCCACCTACGGCTTGAAACTGATGCTCTATGCTGACATGAAGAAGAGTTATCTGTTCTCATCCGACTCCCCTGGTGTACGACTGGCCATTCACAACCAGAACGAGCATCCATTTCCTGAAGTTTTTGGGTACAGCGCGCCCAATAGTTTTGTTTCATCGTTTGCTGTCAAAGTGGTACGTTGTTGCGGAAACGATCAAGAGGTAAAATGTTTCTAACTCCTTTCAGAAAGTAATGAGTCACTTACCGCACCCATATGGCTCTTGCATCAAACATTCTATGCCAAAAGGCTTTCTGTATCCAGGAGCATACACTGTCGAGGTACAAGGAGAAGCCCAAATTGGAGTTTTGAACTTGATCAAAGTGTTGAAGAAATACCTACTACTTATTTGGGTTTACAAATCATAGCCCTAATACAGTGAGGCACTTAACGCCGTTTATGGTATCGACACCATATAAGGTGCCGTACCATGTACCAGTACCTAGAGTAGTGGTACCATATATGGTACTCCCACGTTCGGGGCCTGTGGTGGTAACAAATATGGTGCCACTACCCTTGGTACCGGTCCGTAACAATATATGGTGTCGGTACAATAACCGGCGTTATGTGCCTGACTGTAATAGCCCAGTCCCCATTCGACATTTTAGGCTTGCTATCGAAGTTGTTACCAAAGAGAAGTGGCTAAAAAGTGCGGTTGTGCAGACCCCCGTTTCCCGCTGCCAGTAAACGCCACATTCTGTCCATCAACCAGCATTTCTCAGCGTGAGTTTGGAGCTTTGACTGTCTAAATAAACTTGTTTATATCTCTAGGACACTGTTTAATCGAAGCAGCCGAGCAATTTGGTGATATCAGTAAAGCCGACAACGTAAACTGCAACTGTTCAGAACAATGCGTGTCAGTGATAAGTTAAATATTTTGTCCATTTCCTAAAATTCACTTGTTTTTAGGGAAAGAATGTATAGTCCGATGTTTTCTGGCTCGTTGTTTCCGTCGCCCCATTTCAAAGTAATTTTTGTTGAATTAAAATTTAACGCAAACAACCAAAAAAGAGTGAATTCTAGCTAGCCTCATGCAATCCGCCAAATAACAAGACCTGTCTCCGGCATTTCAAGCACAACTCTGCTGTGGTAGAAGTATATTTTCAACAGCTCAACTATGATCAGCTTGTCGAAGTTGCTAGCTATCCAGTAAGGATTTGCTGTATTTGGGGCTGGTAATGATTATACCAATGGTCAAGGGTTCTGGAGGAAGGCTTTGCCAATGATATCGGAGATTTCTGATTACTATCCCACCCCCTTATAGAGACCTGCATTTGTCGGCCCGGACCCGGACCCGGCCCGGCCAGGTGCGGGCCGGGCCGGGGGGGGTGTAGGTTAGAGCCGGGCCGGGCCGGGCCTGAGATTTGGAACTCCCGGGCCGGTCCGGGCCGGGCCTACCACTTTCGGCGACTTTACTAAAAATATTCGTCCGTACATGCTAGACATGCTAGCAAGTTGTATGCACTACACCCCCTCACAGTTGGGTCGGCAGCAATTTTCAGGCTCATTTTCACGTGTCTGAGAGTCTCCATTCAAACGATCGCCCTTCATTGGTTTCTTAAGCTATGATCCCCACTCGCATATAGCTTTGTAGCTGTTCCAATGGCCTTTCATTTTCTGGTACTCCCGTTTCCAGATCACACCTTGTTAGTGAGATATTCGCCGAAAACTGCGAAATTTCTGCAAAATGCCACTTCGCATTTTTTCGAAAAATCTTTATAACTTTTTGTGCAGAGGCCCTGCCAAACTAATATTTTAACAAAAGTTAGGCATGAGTTGGTCAAACAAAATGAGCGCAGGAAGGATGGTAAGCAAAAACATCCGATTTTTTTACTAAAGTTAAGATTTTTGTCTTATTTCTTATTAAAATAAGTTAAAATACACTATTCTGTCTGAACTCATTTATGCCTATGAGGGTAGGGATCGGCCTGAGGGTTCAACCTTTATATTGAAGGGCTTCAGAAGGGCCACTAGCTTTCTGCCATTCTCCACTTAATTGATATTGGATCGCTGATTGCATCAGTGGTTGACTAATAAGCAGCAAGAGCAGTCTACTCTTTCAAATCCTCAGAGTTTCCTGTTTAACTACAATAATCCTAATATCGAATATCGTCGAATTTTGATATCGATGGAACACGACATACAAATAAAAGTTGTCACGATACCATTTGCAGTCGATTTTAAGTCAAATTCAAATTTGCCAGGCCGGGCCGGGCCCATCTAAAAATTTAGAAATCCGGGCCGGGCCGGGCCGCCAAAAAGTCGGCCCGTGCAGGTCTCTACCCCCTTATTGGCAGCAATGTTTTCAATGAGAAACGTGATTTTCCGTGTTATATGTCTGGGATACTTTCTAAGTGGAAAACTCGGGAATGATGATGATGATGATGACGTAGCGGCGTGTTACTAAAAAGGCTAAAAATCGCAAAAGAGCGGTAATTTGGGAAACACAGCTATAAAGTACTGTTTTACAGACAATTTTATTGGTGTCTGACTGATGCTCTAAAAATTTGCTGAAAAAATTAACTGCCAGCAATTGGAAACAGCCATTAGATTAGATTAGGCCAGAGAGCGTCTTTTCTTTTTCCATGTACTGACGTAAAGTGAAAGCAATCAATGTTTCAACAATTCTATTTCAATGCGCTCCCATTTTTGCTAGCAGTCTGGAAATAATTTTCAATGTGCTTCTACATAAAGCAGCAGAAACTAAAACACCGCTGTGTCTATGTTACAGACAATTTTAGCTGTCTAAATTGTAAACAAGACGGTTCTTCAAAATGAGTGCATAAAACTTTAGATAGTTTGATCATTTTGAAGATCCTCTCAGTTTTAGAGGCAGAGACAGATTTTTTTTTAGAATTTTTTTACAAAATTATACCGGCAGCAGAGAAAACGTCAGTAAACTTTTATTTGAAGAAACTGGGTGTGCAATTCTTTCAGATGCAATTTTCTCTTTCAAACAGGTCTTGCTGACAGTAAGCTCTTCAGATAATTCTTTCAGATGATTTTCCCTTCCAATTTAAAGAATTCTGGCACTCTTTAGGCAAATCTTTCAAAAAGCAGCTATCGCTTCCAAAGAATTCTGGCACTCTTCAGGCAAATCTTTCAAAAAGCAGCTTTCGCTTCCAAAGAATTCTGGCACTCTTCAGGCAAATCTTTCAAAAAGCAGCTTTCGCTTCCAAAGAATTCTGGCACTCTTTAGGCAAATCTTTCAAAAAGCAGCTTTCGCTTCCAAAGAATTCTGACACGATTGAGGCAAATCTTTCAAAGCAGATTTCCTTTCCAAAGAATTCTGGCACTCTTTAGGCAAATCTTTCAAAAAGCAGCTTTCGCTTCCAAAGAATTCTGGCACCCTTTAGGCAGTTCTTTCAAAAAGTAGCCTTCACTTCCGAAGAATTCTGGCACTCTTTTAGGCAAATCTTTCAAAAAGCAGCTTTCGCTTCCAAAGAATTCTGGCACTCTTTAGGCAAATCTTTAAAAAAGCAGCTTTCGCTTCCAAAGAATTCTGGTACTCTTTAGGCAAATCTTTCAAAAAGCAGCTTTTGCTTCCAAATAATTCTGGCACTCTTTAGGCAAATCTTTCAAATAGCAGCTTTCGCTTGCAAAGCATTCTAACACGATCTAGGCAAATCTTTCAAAAAACAGCTTTCAGTTGCAATTCACAGTAAACTGTTGTCAGTTTTCGGGCCAGAGAACCAGCACGACTTGGAATTTTCGAGCCAAACTTTCGCAATAGGTACCCAGTTATCTTGTTAATAAATCCTGCAAATCTGAGTCAAATTCATAGAGAAATGACTGAGAACGAACCGTTCGAGTAAACTCTCCTTCCTGCTGGAGTGTCTAAAGGCTAGCAGCTTACAACGAGCGAGCCGAACGGCGCCGAGAGCACACGCTTTAAGATGCAATTGCATCCTATACGCTTAACGAAAAACTAATCTTATACCGGCAGCCTTGGCTGCCGGTAAAAAACCACAGGAATTAACTCAAAGAGTGCTTCCAGAAAAAATCGGAGCGGTTGGGAAAAATCGTCTCTCTCGGGGGACGGGGTCAGCGTCTCGGACAGCCTGGAAATGCGTTGTTAGCACGTTTTGGCTGCCGGTATAAGATTAGCTTTCGCTTAAGCGTGTAGGATGCATTGCATCTTATAGCGTGCTTGTATCTTAAAGCGTGTGCTCTCGGCGCGCGCCGTTCGGCTCGCTCGTTGTAAAGCTACTAGCCTTTAGACACTCCATCAGGAAGGAGAGTTTACTCGAACGGTTCGTTCTCAGTCATTTCTCCATTAATTTGGCTTAGATTTTCAGGATTTATTAACAAGATAACTGGGTGCCTATTGCGGAAGTTTGGCCCGAAAATTCCGAGTCCTGCTGGCTCCGTGGCTCGAAAACTTACAACAGTTTACTGTGAATTGCAACTGAAAGCTGTTTTTTGAAAGAAGCAAAACAGAAAACTGATTTTTAAAGGAATATTTGAAGAGTTTACAGTCTGACAGAATTGTTTGAAAGACAAAACTGATTTTTTATAAGAAACAATTGCTTGAAAGACACAAAAAAGCGTTTTGAAAGTATGGTCTGAAACTTTAGAAATAATTGCTTAAAAGAGTGTCAGTAATATAGATACGTATGTACTACTGACAATTCTTCGGAAGCGAAAGCTGCTTTTTGAAAGATTTGCCTAAAGAGTGCCAGAATTCTTTGGAAGCGAAAGCTGCTTTCTGAAAGATTTGCCTAAAGTGTGCCAAAATTCTTTGGAAGCGAAAGCTGCTTTCTGAAAGATTTGCCTAAAGAGTGCCAGAATTCTTTGGAAGCGAAAGCTGCTTTCTGAAAGATTTGCCTAAAGTGTGCCAGAATTCTTTGGAAGCGAAAGCTGCTTTCTGAAAGATTTGCCTAAAGAGTGCCAGAATTCTTTGGAAGCGAAAGCTGCTTTCTGAAAGATTTGCCTAAAGTGTGCCAAAATTCTTTGGAAAGGAAGTCTGCTTTGAAAGATTTGCCTAAAGAGTGCCAGAATTATTTGGAAGCGAAAGCTGCTTTTTGAAAGATTTGCCTAAAGATTGCCAGAATTCTTTGGAAGCGAAAGCTGCTTTTTGAAAGATTTGCCTAAAGATTGCCAGAATTCTTTGGAAGGGAAAGCTGCGTTTTGAAAGATTTGCCTAAAGAGTGCCAGAATTCTTTGGATTGGAAGGGAAAATCATCTGAAAGAGTTATCTGAAGAGTTTACTGTCAGCAAGACTTTGTTGAAAGAGAAAACTGCATCTGAAAGAAATTCACACCCAGTTTCTTCAAATAAAAGTTTACTGACGTTTTCCTCTGCTGCCGGTCTAATTTTGTAAAAAAATTTCCAAAAAAATCTGTCTCTGCCTCTAAAACTGAGAAGATCTTAAAAATGATCAAACTATCTAAAGTTTTATACACTCATTTTGAAGAACCATCTTGTTTTCAGTAAGGACGCTAAACATCGCTATTTTAAGCTGCCAAATAGCGTTTTAGAGCCAAAAACAATCAAAAAATGACAAAAAGGGCTTCCGAAACCCCCATTTTCTCTTGAATATCAGCAGTGGAAACGCCAAAGGCTTTTCAAGCGAATTTTAGGCTAAAAATTAGTCATTTCTGAGCCAGTTTGTTAGTACTCGATCCACTAATACTTGTATTTTTGGGTCGGGGCTACCTTAACCTGTCTCGGGGGTGAGGGGTTTGGCCTTTCCAGCAGGGGGTAAACCCCCAAACCCCTCTAGTACATGTATGGGCAGACCCTTGTTACCTGTACGTACATATAATGAAAGCAAACACAATGCTGAGGTTATTTCAGTTCGCCAACTTGCTCTCAGACATCGGAGGGACAATGGGTCTGTGGCTTGGTGCGTCCGTTATTACAAGTGAGGCTGAGGCTGAGCCTAGTCACGTGGGACCTATGCACAAATTGTGACCTATTGCAATTGCTGTTATTAGATTGGTCTAATAAAGATTCTTTCTGCATGGCTAAAAGTTTCAATTTCACTTAAATTATCTCATTAATCTAATCAGATAGGTAGGTGTGACTTTGTCAACAGTACAGTAAAGCTGAAAGTGTTTGATTCTATGGAGACACTGAACAGCACAAGAAGCAACGAGTTGTATTGGGAAATTTGTCGTCATACACTCTACATTTTGCAAGGATTTTGTATTTTTACTTTTAACTGTCTTATCTTACTAACTGTGCTTAAACACGAAGCTTTGAGCGATCGCAAAGAATATGTGATTTTGGCTGCATTGGCCACAGTGGACATGAGTTGTGGTATTCCGACGGTTTATGCAGGTATAAAACTGACATGCATATTTATTGAATTAAATTATCTTATTACAGGTGTCTACAGGATTTACATTTGGGTCACAAAGCAGCACAGAGAATTAATTACAACTCATCAATGTCTTTTGTACCCCCACATTCTCCTCTGGGCAATTTTTGACCCCGCCGAATACCTAATGCTCGTTCTTGTATCTCTGGATCGGCTCATCTCTGTCGCTACGCCACTGAGATACATAGGCTTGTCACGCAAATATTCTTTCATCGCCATCAGTGCAACTAGCACAGTTTCCCTATTCTTTACAGTTCTCATGATCACCCCTAACTGGAGTTCAAAAGCGCTGGTTAGCAAGATCTGTTGGAGCAGTGAGGCGTGGGGCGTCAAATCCACATATCTTCATGATGGATTGAACGCTCTGGCCACCCTAATCAGTGTGGCTGTTTACGCTCTGGTACCTTTCTTCTACTGGCAGAAGAAAAATGCAATCCACGCTCAATCGCACAGCTCTCAAAACTCTCAAGAGATGCAGCGACAAAAACACCTCACCAAAACAGTGGCAGTGAGTTGTGGCTTTACGTTGATGTTCGTGGGAATTCCGTGGATGGTTCAAGTCTGGGTAGCTAAGGAGTATCCGCAACAGTATGAACTGTTCTCGCCTTGGCTATACATTGTGGCCAACTGCAATCCGATGCTCAATCTGGGTCTCTATTGGAAACGACAGAAGCACTTTAGACTCGGCTTGAAAGCGCTTCTCAAAAATAAAACCATGCCGCCTTCCTTGCAGAATTGGTGAAAAGTGCTCTTATACAGTACAAAGCATAGAAAACCTGCGATTTTCCATCATCCATGGAATCTCACAAATGGGCCAGTGCCAAGCCTAGGTCACAGAAATTGTCCCCTTTATGAGTATTTCAGCGGCCAGCAGCGATGAAGTCACGGAACGGCCTATCCTTTAATACAGCCAGAGCTCAAAATATTTTCCGTGTCTCATGGAAAATCCTATGCTTTCCGTGGTTTCTTTCTACTGTAGTGTCATCGTTTGAGTACACTGACTTCTGATTGCGATGTTGTTAAAATGTCATTTTCTATTTTCAACAATGCCTTCTATGCCAAGAAAGCTAAACGTGCTATAGGTTGTTTGTCTGTCAATCATTGTTTAAAGTGGAAGCCAATACTAAGCTCAAACCTTCGAATTATTGAGCTACGATGCAGGTCTAGTTTCGCGTGTCTGATCAGAGAAGAGAAGCTGTGTGAGCGTCAGCCGAGCCTCATTAGCTGTCGGGCGTGCGCTCAATTAATAATTAGCCGACTGAGCGACAGGCAGGTAAAGGCAGATTTGAATCTAGCCGTTGCTTAGCGCCCTCGCCTCAGGAACAAACAGACAGACCCGTCTTGACCGATCCTCTGCTAAACATCTCTCCTTAAGATTAATCTGTGCCTCATAGTTTGACCGGTGAGTAACAGTGTATGTACATGTATATAATATTGAAATGGTTTTCAGCCGCAGAGAGCAGGGATGTCTAAGAACCAGGCTCAAATAGAAGCTCTGAAATCCCAAATCGATCAACTGAAGGTTGAGGCCAGTGTGTCCAGGGCCAGAGTCTCTGAGGCCGCCAAAGAGTAACTTTACATTCCTATTTTTTGTTTATTTATAAGAACTTTCTCTATTTTTAATGTACCATACATTGTACAAAGTTATGTGCATACACTAGATCTACAGATAAAAACTAAAGTGAGTCAAAACTGTAAGAGGAAGTTCTAATTGAAAGTTGCAGACTGATCGATTACTGTGAGAAGCAGAAGGGCAGCGATGTGCTGGTGAATGGGGTGCCTGACTCCCAGAACCCTTTTCAAGAGAAGAAATCCTGTGTGATTCTGTGATCAAAACAGCTCCTTTACTCAACAGTTAGCGTTTTATCCATGTTGTGAAACATAAGATTTCCTGTTCTGTACCGCTACAGCTACACTTTCCATCAAAGCCATAAATTTTTGTCAAGTATATTTTTTGTAAAGATTCGATTATTTTTATATTAAAAGAACCGCAAGCCGCTGTACTGTAGAACTTTCATTCCTTAGTTAGTATCACCTGCGGATAATAGAATTTATGACAATACAGTCATAACATTTCGAAACACTGAAGAACAGACTTTCAAACATAAAACAGACGGGTTTATAAAGCCGATGTAAAGCTGTTCTGACTTTGACGATATTTCTTTCAAACAGTTGAGCAGGAATCCCTATTGAGTGGCGGTTGTATAGGAAAGACCTGACTGTTTGAGTGCAGACTGAGCAGAGCTCTTCGGTAGGGCGCAATTAGAGCGTAGGTGATCAACGCATCAGCCACTGGCGTTGCATTGTAAATCAACACGGCTGCCTCTGTAAACAGATCGTAGTACCAGACAGACTCACTCATTCGACTCAAAACCATTCCCTGCACTACTGTGGGAAACATATATGTTTTATGTATATGTTTTAAAACATAAATATGTTTGTTTTTGGGAAAACATATATGTTTATGTTTCTCAATATGTTTGCATGTCAAATATGTTTTGTATTTATATGTTTTGAGGCCAATATGTTTCTGGAAACATATACATATTTTTGCTATAGGAATTCATGATTTCAAGACTTTTGGTTGCTGTTTGACAGTAAACTTTTCCAAAATGTGACTTTCACTTAAACTTATTGAATCTGAGTATGCTATCTAAATTGTTGTAAACCATTTTAAACAGGAAATTCAGAATCTCAAGTTTGAATTATCGAAAATTAAGACAAAATATAAGTGAATAAGCTACTTTAACACAAATATGTTTTATGTTTAAAAATATGTGCATATTCAATTTTCAGAAACATATAACTATATGTGTTATTTATATGTTTGATTGGCGAAAAACATATATGTATAGTTATATTAATATGTTTTAAAAATGTCGATATTTTCCCACTGTACCCTGCACTACAATCGGAATGGCCAGCACCAGCGGCATTGTTGCCTGAAACGTCAAGGAAACCAGAACATCTTCTGTCTATCTGACTTTGCTACCAAACCTGAATGAACGAGCTCCAGACCAGTTGTTTGGTGCGGCGGAAGTCCTGGTGTTGTTGCATCACCTGACTCTGACTCTTCAGTCTGAACATGATGCGTAGACTGGAGAACAACACCAACAAGAGTGGCATGACGGTCCACAGACCGTAAAAGATTAGAAACTCTACTGATGTGGTGTGAACGGTGGCAAACCAACAGAACTTGCCCTGCCTGTCTCTACCGTATCTGACATACGGTAGGTTGAGTACAGTACCTGTCATGCCTAGCACATCGAACACAGTGCACATAAGCAGACAGCGCCACCTGGTGAACAGAGAATCATACAGTTCTTCATTACAGAATATTGCAATGTAACGGTTGAGAGTTATTGGTACAAGTGCCACTATAGTTGTTTCAGCTACATACATGCTTGCCACGCCTAACACAGCACAGAAAGAGCCACTGTAATGAGGAAACAACAGCACAACACCCTGAAACAGCCAACACACTCCATAAGCTAGGTCAACCAAGGCTAGATTTGCTATAAACAGTTTGAAATTGCCCTCTACCACACTGGGTTTGAGAGAAAAGTATAGAATTGAAGAATTTAAAAGTATAGCCGCAAAAGCCAGAAACCAGAGACCGATGGATAAACTAAGGGAAACTGAAGGATTGGTTGAAGTTGAATTATACATGGGTCAAATCTGTCTAAGATGGAACTAATTAATTGACCTCCGCTGAGCTGTCCAGACGAGGATGATGGTTGCTATAAAATTTGAAGCTTAACCATTAGCTTCAACTTGTTAATTAGCTCATTAGCCTGAGCTAAAAACCATTAGTGTTCTTGGAGACCACAAATGACTATAATGGCCAGCTGCTATTTCAAGAGGACCTTGTTAATTCTAACAGATATGACAGGAATAGTTCCGCTCAGTTCAAAAACAGCAGGAAGCAAAGCTTTATGCAGATTCATTGTGTCCTGAAGAAAAGCAAAAACACGTTGTCTTCACAACTTGGAGCACTTCAACTAACCGATTTTCATTGTGTAAAAGTTTTGAAACATTGTTGATGGCAGAAATATGACAAATAAACTGCCGTTAGATAGATCTTATGCACGTTCAACCTGTTTCTAATAAAACTTTTTGATACCTCCAATCACTGTCTATACCCTGTACAGGCTAAGCTAGGTTTCGGTGCAGAATTGCGAGGGAAGCAGCGTGCATTTCACTTATGCATGACGCACTGATGCTCCGATTTTGATACATCGACACTAACCCCCCACCAATTTGGAAGTACCAGCTTCTGTTCAGCACTGTGAACAAGTTTTAGGCTTCTACATTGATTGGGGATTAGGCTTGGGATGAAGTTAAACATAAACGTACCTTTAGGATCTATCTTTAGGAATTTTAGGATCTAGCCTCAGCTTAAATCAGGTAGGTTTTCGCTAATGGGGGATAATGTCCCACTACTGCCGAACATTTTCTTACTTTTTAGCGAAAAACAGCAGCGCCGCTACTTCCATTTCATCTCTGAAAATTGGCTACCGTAGTAGATAGATAGTGTTTTCGTGTTGAGAAACTAAAGACTATGTACGGTAGCTAGAAACGAACGGATCTAAGAGAATCGAAAAATTTTGCACAAAACAGAAACCAAGTGGATTGTGAATGGCCTATAGAAAGGAAGCACTTGTTTGATTAGCAAAGAATGGCTGGTTTTCACAATACCACCGATTTGTTACGTAACTGTGGTTGAATCTAAATTCTGAATTAAGCCATTAGTAGGCAAGCAAATTTTTGTTTGGTTAAAATACTTAGCAACTAATGTCTTCTGAGAGATTGTGAAATCAGTAATAAACTAGGCTGGCACTGGTGACATCGATTCTTCCTAAGCAAGCTGCTTGCTATTGCTACCGGCCTCTACTATGACTGGAGCTTCTAAATTTTCACTACTGGCAGTTCCAGTTCATATAACTTTCTTTATGTTCTGGACATTCACAGCCTTTGCCCCCTGCGGTACCTGCTGCGCAGCCGTCCACTTTCGCCCGGACTTAGCTGCTATTCAGCTGTTCACTTTAGTAACAGTTTTCTATCTCGCCTTTTTCTATGACCAAAATACGCCTGTTGTGCTGACAATTTTTCGACTAGTCAGCATTTTGTGGATGACAAACTGCCTGACCCAAGCCTGCACTGTGGAAGGACTGACGCGTCTATGTCCTCATTTGCTCATAACGCCATGCTTGGTATTTGGTTTAGACATGGCTCTGTGCGATGCTTTGCAACAGCAAAGTCTCTTCAGCGAGGAAGTACTGGATATGACTCCTTTGATGTTCATCCTGTCCGGTCTCTTCTACTCTAACTGCACTCTGGTCACTTTAACCGTCCTTCAGTTCTACAGACACGATCTGTTTGTCCACCAACTGGGAGTGAGGAATGAGACTTACGTCTTTTTTGGACTCAATACGATGATCATATCCTATCCGCTGACCTTTGTCAGTCATAATGGTAGTAATATTTGCAGTTGCGCATGGACATTTACAACTCTGCTCCTCATTTTCACATGTCGACCCATTTCTCGCAAGTTCCAGCTGGAAAAACTTAATGTTTCTGCAAGAGGTCAGCCTACGAAACTCCACTATACCATAGTGGCTGTGGCATCTGGCTATTGCCCGCTATGGCGCCTATGCGAAGGGCCGCAACCGTGTCCAGTTTGCAGTGGAATTGAATACACTGAAACAGTGTTCGATTTCCTCGACTGCACGTCCAAATACAAACTCTTTCAGTGGTTTCACTGTCGCCAAATCATGCTGCTGGCTGTGCCTCGACACGACAGACAACTACCAGAACTGTTGTGGGATCCAGCTCTGGAACCAAAACTGGCAGCCAAAGTAGGCGCGATGCGTGAGATAACTGGACTGAACATGGAGGAGGGAGCCATTTCTGCACTTGTGCAGTCAGAAGTACCAGACAGACCTGAGATAGTGAGCCTTGGTTTGCCTGTCTTGCTAAAGAATTACCGGGCTTGCGCAGCTTGTGGTGGTGTTGAGAAGAAAAAGGGGCTGAATAGAGATGGAAAGAGGGTCTCCAGTTTTAAGGTACAACCCCTGTTTTGTGTCCCTCTAAGTTCTACAAATGTGCATTGCAGGTATGCAAAATATGCAAAGAACTGAACTTGCATAAGCTGTGGTGGCAGTATCTCTGTCACTTCTGCAGTCTGGAATGTTTCAAAGTTAATTGGCCCAATCATAAACTCATCCACAACGAAAATCGATTGCTTAATGAATGAATCAGATCTGGTTACTGAGATCATATGGTTAATTCCTTAATTCTATTCATTTCCTCTCTTTTTGCATAGTCAAGCAACATGTTAGCATGCTTTTAGCAGCTTATTAACAGGCATCCGTTTGCCTAAAGTGCGACCATTGTTCTTGCTTTCTCTTTTAGTTCACTTACATGCACATACATGTACGCAAGCTTTGACTAATTGCTTTTGCTTGTGCCTGTCCAGATTTTCCGTGCACTTGTTTGTAGAACAAGCCAGGTCAGAGACTTCATCTAACAAGCTATTCTCAGCATCAGATGATGACTAATCCCGCTTCTCTAATGAGCATTAACAGAGCAGACAGTTAAAGCAAAAACAGCAGTGATCCTTGCTGTCTGAAACAGCACGTAAAGCTCTGAACTAAATTAGAGCCAGTCATATCAGGCGGCCTTACGTCCAACGCCACATGGACCATAACTCCACTTCAGCCAATCCTTCAGTTTCCCTTAGTTTATCCGTCGGTCTCTGGTTTCTGGCTTTTGCGGCTATACTTTTAAATTCTTCAATTCTATACTTTTCTCTGAAACCCAGTGCTGTTGAGGGAAATTTCAAACTGTTTATAGCAAATCTAGCCTTGGTTAACCTAACTTATGGAGTGTGTTGGCTGTTTCAGGGTGTTGTGCTGTTGTTTCCTCGTTACAGTGGCTCTTTCTGTGCTGTGTTAGGCGTGGCAAGCATGTATGTAGCTGAAACAACTATAGTGGCACTAGTACCAATAACTCTCAACCGTTACATTGCAATATTCTGTAATGAAGAACTGTATGATTCTCTATTCACCAGGTGCCGCTGTCTGCTTATGTGTGCTCTGTTTGATATGCTGGGCATGACAGGTACTGTACTCAACCTACCGTATGTCAGATACGGTAGAGACAGGCAGGGCAAGTTCTGTTGGTTCGCCACCATTCACACCACATCAGCAGCGTTTCTAATCTTTTACGGACTGTGGACCGTCACGCCTCTCTTGTTGGTGTTGTTCTCCAGTCTACGCATCATGTTCAAACTGAAGAGTCAGAGTCAGGTGATGCAACAACACCAGGACTTCCGCCGCACCAAACAACTGGTCTGGAGCTCGTTCATTCAGGTTTGGTAGCAAAGTCAGATAAACAGATGTTCTGGTTTCCTTGACGTTTCAGGCAACAATGCCGCTGATGTTGTCCATTCCGATCGTGGTGCAGGGAATGGTTTTGAGTCGAATGAGTGAGTCTGTCTGGTACTACGATCTGTTTACGGAGGCAGCCATATTGATTTACAATGCAACGCCAGTGGCTGATGCTTTGATCACCTACGCTCTCATTGCGCCCTACCGAAGAGCTCTGGTCAATCTAGTCAAGCAGCAGACAAACAACCAGGTTATTCCTGTACAAGCAGCACTGAATAGAGTCTCACGCTAAACTGATTGAGTGCGACATGTAGAAAAATACTTGTAGGAATGTTGCTTCGTTAGACAGTGCGAGCGAATGAAGCATAAACAAAGTTTTTTGTACGTCCATCTACACACCGCTTTGTCAGTAGACACAGACAGGAGGGTGGGGTTTCGGGAGATGGTTATCCAAAAAATCAGATTTTTGGCTAACTATTCGTTAAAATTGGTTATACTAAGCTACTATAAGCGCGTTTACACCATAATTCAAGCCTACTTTGTTCATATTATTTTATAACTTCTTAAAAACATTCCTGATAAACTGAGGAGGGAACCAAACCCACTCAACCACATTTTACCCCTTTCTGATCGCTAGTGTACCTGAAATAACTAGTGACAAATCGTCAATGATTTTTTTAATCAACCCAATTAAACATCACAAATGGCAGTAACAACATTACAACAACTTTCAGCAGCTATCCAAAAAAACCAAATTCGAACAAAACTCTCAACAACACTTCTAACTTCTTCCTTTCCTACAACTTTAAATACCTGCCTACTCTTGAAGACCTCCTCTCTATACGTGAACTCTGATTCTCCCCCCTCACAACTACCTCCCCTTCCGCACATCATTTTTCTAGCTCTATCAATCAACCCTGCATCGAAAACAGACAGATTACTTTCAATCTCGTTGCGCAAATCAGCATTTGCGCCAACATCACACAATTCCTCCTCTCTATTCAACAAATCTCCGGCGCGCACAAAACAAGCCAGTCGGAAAGTGTCCCGGCACGAACTACACAGAGCGTCAGGTACGGTATCTGCTAATTGGCGCCAAATTTGAACAGAGGCATCATTAAAATTGAGCAACAGAAAGAGCACTTTACGCAGAGAATCAGTATTTGCTGATTTCTCAAAAATAACCCTCTGCAGGTTCCAGAGATTGACCTGCTGATCGCCGTTGCTCACCAGCGACTCCATCTGATTGGCCGAGCGCTCCGCCTCCGAAACCACGCCCACTTTCAACTGACAACGAGCCAGCGAGTCGAGCAGCGAAAACCGGAACGACGGCTTGTGATTGGTCGATTTCAAAGCGACCGAAAAGTGTTCCAGCGCCTGACCGAAATCTCCCTGGTGGTAATAATAGGCGCCGCGCAGTTTAGACATTTCGTACGAGGGGTAACGATAATCTGCGCCGGACAAGAACCAAGTGGGATGTTCAGATCTGGGCTGGTAGAGGGACTTGTTGCTTTTTGGGGCTCGGGAGGCAGACTCAGAATTTACACTAACCTCAAATGAGGCAAAAGAAGTCAGAAAATCGTCAGAGTCACTCATTTTGAAGAAGTCACTCTTGATACAGCTCCTTCTCTGCGCTGGTTATACGCGTCCATGCAAGAGCGGAACTCGTGCACCTGAAGAAACAGGGAAATTACTAATCGACGCATTGCCGAATTATTTCCCACCCTACCTCTTTCTGACACTGTCGCCAGTCGCGTTTCTCGGCGGTGCATTCCATAACGGCCACGTGTAAATCGTAACAACCGGTCTTTTTTATCATTTCATCTACCAAATCAACGTCATCGGCTGGCTCGCAGCCTTGGTCGCCGGTTTGAGCAAAGTTCTGCTTCGGAAACGCACCGGGAGGTTCGGCCGCCATGGGAAATTTTTCACACGAAAAACGGATAATTTAGAAAGTTTCGATTTCCTATTTTTTGTTCTTTTCGCAGATTTATTTAGCTTGCGTGCAGCGTAGCGAGCTACAGCGTCGAAGGATTGAATCAGGGAAGGAGGATCGCGTTTGTTTAGGCGCGACTT